>CABHPP010092765.1:28696-62122 GCA_902168425.1 Peromyscus attwateri | reverse complement strand
ACACACACACACACACACACACACACACACACACACACACACAGAGGCACCCACTGGTTATTCCAATAAATCATGTCCTGTGCCTCTAACTCTAGAAATGTATTGGGGGCTCACAAATGACACTACAAGTAAGTATTTATTCCTTTCTTTTACTGCATTCCTGGAGACTGAGGCCCCCATATATTATCCTAAAACAAGTATCACTGGGTACTTTGTAATATTCATTAAGAAAAACACTGTACCTTATTTTTCCTGTTGTCATTATACTTGATTAAATCTAAAATAAATGTTAAAACTTCTTTGGGACAAAGATTATGTACATCTCTTAACAAAGCCATGGCAACCGGCATAGTCTACAAGAAAAAAAAAAGAGTTTTAAGCATACATCCCAACTTAATCATTACTATACCAATTTGGGCTATAAAGAGAATTACACTGGGATTAACACAGATATCCAGATGGAGCCTAATACCCCATCTCCCAACACTACAGACACATCTAAAAGCATCACTGCTGAAATGGGTAAGAAATCCAGGGACTATTTTCATGACTGGACATATTCTACAGGCTATGTGCCTTAGCCTTCCCTTGCTGGAAGGAAGTATATATAATGTAAATTGTATCAATCCATTTCTAAGTGATACAGTGGAACCAGTATACAATTTCAGCATTGGTTCACATATAACATAAATTGTATCAACCCATTTCTAAGTGATACAGTGGAACCAGTATACAATTTCAGCATTGGTTCACATATAACATAAATTGTATCAACCCATTTCTAAGTGATACAGTGGAACCAGCATACAGTTTCAGCACTGGTTCATTCTGACTCCCACCTTCACTATCCACTACTCTGCATATCTCTGGCTAGTTGCTGCCCCACAGTCATTTTTAGGGCTTAATGATACACAGGCGAGAGGCATTAAACAAACTACAGCTAACCAGCCCGTGGACCAAGGACAGATAATAGTAAGAAATTCAGGGTACCTTTCTTCTTTCTTAAATTTCAGAAGCAACTTTCTGTTAGTGGCAACCTGACAGACACACAACAGTAAATTCTGGTAGTGAAATAAATCTAATTAAGCCCTAGACAGAAGAGCAGCTGCACAGAAACCTGGTCCTACTTAGAACATGGAAGAGATCAAGATTTTCCCTTTAAACTGGACAATTAAAAAAAGGCTCATTTTCTTGCTTAAAAGAGCAGAAGCAGTGAGAATGGTGGTACATTCTTGCTAATTCCAGCACACTGGAGGTAGAGGAAGGAAGATGAGGAATTCCAGGCCAGCCTGAGCTACAGAGCAAGAAAACCCGTCTCAAGTAAAAAGGGGCACTATGCAGAGGCAATAAATATGATCAACAGTAGTGTGACAGTGAATCTTCATTGCCATCGTGACTAGATCTAGAGTCACCTAGGAGATAGACTTCTAGGCATGTCTCTGAGGGCATTTCCAGAGCTTTAGCTGAAGGGTGGCTATGGGTAGCACTATCCCACAGACTGGGGAACAAGTGAGCTGAGAGCCAGCATTCACATTTCAATGCTTCCTGACTGTAGATGCAATGTGACCAAGCACGTCATGCGCTGCCCCATGCTTCTCTCCGGATGGACTACATCCTCTCCAGCTGTGAGCCGAACCAAAACCTGCCTTCCTTTCGCTGCCTCGGTCACAGCAATGAGAACAGGGACTGATGCAGTCAGTGCTGGTTCTGAAAGAGAAACTGAGGGGGAGCTCCTTTCCCCACAGGAATATCTGTTCTCTGCCCATTCTGCACCTTAGCGTAGGAAATTTAAGTGTTTGATTTAGGCATTAGGTTTTCTCTTCTGCCAACTACAAGTGTTATGTAAAAGTCAACTGGACTAAAAGCATTCTCTCTCCAAGTTTTTTTACTTCAACCCACAGTAAGAAATGAACCTTACACTGCAACCTAATATGCACACAAACACATTTTGGAAGCAATACATACAAACAACAAAATAAAACAAACAAACAAACAAAAAACCCTTATAATTATCTTTATGACACACATACGTTCTCATCCTGTCCAGTCTATTTCCTTTTATTAGAGAAGAAAAAAAGAAAAAAAGCCCAGCCAGTGGCGATGGTGGAGAGGCAGAGGCAGGCAGATCTCTGTGAGTTTAAGGCCAGTCTGGTCTACAGAGCTAGTTCCAGGACACCTGCAGCTACACAGAGAAACTCTGTCTCTCAAAAACAAAAAAACAAAAAAAAAAAGGCAAGCAAAATCTCTAACCTCCATATTACCTTCCTTTTCGCCATATATACAGAGCCCCGCTACCAACTCCTGCTAATCCTATTCCTCTCTCCAATCAGGACCCCTCCACTGTCATGTCTTTCTTCTCTCTTTGCTATTTCATTTTTGGGTGACCCATTGAGTTGAATTAGGGTTGCTTATGGGAACAAGGGCCTCTTACCAGTTGCTAGACCACCGAAGAAAGCAACTCTCCCACTCTCACAGTCGTTAACTGCCTTTATACCCGAAGGGCGGCGGGGCCTAGGAAGTACCGCTCCTCCCGACAGAACACTGAAGGTGCTACCTTCAGTAGGTCTCTCGCTGATAATCACTCTGCTAAGGGATCCAAAGTGTAACTAACAGCCATGCCCTGCCATAAGAAGGTGTCCCACAACATTCTCTGGGCTCTATTATTGCTTTGGGCCCTTCTTCCACAATCTTCGGAGCTACAGAAGGAGTTTCACTTAAAAGAAAATTTCCTTTCTACATGCTTGAGAAAAACAGTGTTCGTACCTTTCCTTCCACTTGCCTCTCACGTCTTTCTTTCTGTTCAAAGCCTGACCTGCGTTTTGTATTAACTTTCTCCTCTGGCTTCCCTTTCTATCAAACAGGCCTGCAGGCTCCTAATCTTCCACACGGAAGAAAACAAACCGCAGTGATTCTTCTCTCTACCGTGCCTTGTCCTCACAGCCGCCCTCATCTTCAGCTAAGATCAAAGCATCCCTTTCATCTCTTTTCTCTTCTTTTAACTCCACACTTATTACTAGTTCATCCAGTTCATCTAATCTCGGCCTTCATTCTTTTGACTGACAAAGTGTGCAAATGATTTCCAAACCACTCAACAATTAGTCACCTTCCCATACTTCAATGTAGCCACCCTCCAGTCTCCCTCTAGCTTATTTATAGAAAGCTTCCTGTAAGTTTAACATTAAACACATTCTACAGATTTCATCTAATTTCTTCTTTCTGAAAAGGTAAATGTGGCATCTAGCAGAACAGTGACTGGCACTGCCCTCCCTGTGCAGCACCTTGCAGGCAGCCAAGGCTACATGACATCTGTCTCCAAACAAGCAAGCAAAGCCTTGGCACTCTGAGCTGGGCTGCTTCTGATTTAGGATGTACTGTCCCCAATCTAAGAGGCCTGCTATCAGAAAGGTGTGCACAGACTCCAGACCTCGGTTCCCTGTTACCAATCAAAGGCCACTCATTTTTTTTTCACGTTACAAGCAATGTAGATATGATTTGTATAAAATGATAAACATGAGTAACCACTTAAAACTTTAGAAAAACTTCAGAGCAGAGGTAGATTTGTAAGAAATACACACCTATCAGATGGACAGTTTCCAAGTTAAAAAGATACACAAGAGTTTGTGGATAAAAAAAAAATCATACTAGGTGAGCATCAATAAAGTTTGGTTAGTATAAAGACATCATTAAAAACAAAGAGAAGTAAGGAGTACCTTCTGTAGAAAATAACTCTGAAAACTCATGAAGTTGTTTGTTTTCACGATGTTTGGACATGTTTTACAACAAAACATTCTAGTAAAGAGAGACTTCATGGCTGGTGGTCCTGTCCATGTGCTCACCATTGAGTTTGCAATCTGTAAACAATCAGAAGATGAAGTACTTTGCATCACCATTATAAATACACTTTGAAGACAAAATTCTAAAAGCCAACACTACGGTTCTTGGAAATTAATGCAATTTGGTCATTTATTACCCATTTCCAAGGAAATATACAAACTCACTCACCAAAAAACCCAACCAACCAACCAAACAAACAAACAAACCCAAGATAAACCAAAAGCCCACTCCTATGTGACTTACAGGCATTCTGCACAAGTTAATTTCTAATGCCAGCATCCTCTTGTGTTTAAGGAAAATGTGCTTGCAAAGACCTCTGACTGGGTTTGTCCCTGTCCCCTCAGTAGATGTAATTCTGATATTCTAAGCTTCTAAGACTAAAAACATTACTGTGAGTTTTAAATGTTTTTCAGTCTACTCAAGTGAAAATGAAGCCAAATATGATATATTATTTATCTGGAGAAGAATAGTGAGACAAGGTTAAGACATGATGAATGTAAGCTCCAGGCCAGCCTAGGGTACACAACAGACTCTATTCCTTTGCCCCTAGCCCAGGTCACCTTCAAGGCCTTTAAGCGCTTCCATGCTGGTATCTGTCCCCTACTCAAAAGCAGAAGCCAATGCTGAGTGAATGGTTGTTTTCTCTTATGCAAGCCATGTACCCTACTCTTGCTGGTAAAAAATCACTGACACTCTGCTGGCGACTGCTAACTCCGAACTAGTGCCGAGGCTTCAGTCTCCAGGGTCTCTCACTCCGAGGCTGATGAGGCTGCAAGCCCAGCATGCTGTAGCGACTGCCCCAGAGCCACTGGGTTCCAGCCACTTAAAATTGATCTGGGCACATGAAAAGAAACTCATGCTTCACAGATAAGGAATATCTAAATACCTCAAATTTAAGCACAATAAAAAAAATCACAAAAGATAAAAATAAAGGAAAAGAGAAACTGAACTTTATGTACCAAGCAAATGCTATGTTTAAGTAAGCAAGGCTAGTCCTAGATTATTTGATGCAAAACAACAACAAATTCATAAATTAATAAGCTATGAGCCGGGCGTTGGTGGCGCACGCCTTTAATCCCAGCACTCGGGAGGCAGAGGCAGGCGGATCTCTGTGAGTTCGAGGCCAGCCTGGGCTACCAAGTGAGCTCCAGGAAAGGCGCAAAGCTACACAGAGAAACCCTGTCTCGAAAAACAAAACAAAAAAAAACAACAACAACAAAAAAAAAGCTATAAAAACAAATTAACGTATAAGAGACCCCAGGAAAAGGACTTTCAGCAAAGCTCAAAGTTCAAAACTTTAAAGCATTTCCTTTCCTTAACTATTTAATTCTTTGCCAGGCAGTGGTAGATAATACCTTTAATCCCAGAGGCAGGAGGATCTCTGTGGGTTCGAGGTCAGCCTGGTCTACAAATTGAGTTCCAGGATGGCCAAGGCTGTTGTTACACAGAGAAACCCTGTCTCAAAAAAAAAAATATAGATAGATAGATAGATAGATAGATAGATAGATAGATAGATAGAGATATAGATATATGTTTGGCAATTTAAAAATGGATTTTTTTGTTTGTTTTATTTTGTTTTGTTTCGATACAGGGTTTCTCTGTGTAGTTTTGGTGCCTGTCCTGGATCTTGCTCTGTAGACTAGGCTGGCCTCGAACTCACATAGATCCGCTTGGCTCTGCCTCCCAAGTGCTGGGATTAAAGGCGTGTGCCACCACAGCCCGGTGTATATGCCTATTTTTATAACAAAGATTTTTTTTTTTAATCAGTGCTGTCAGAAGCATTTGGTGTCAGAAGCAAGGTACAGTGACCAAGAAAAACTTAAAGACTCTGGTGAGTTTGAATTCACTCTCAGAGTGTTTGTGTAAAGTGCACAGCAGTCATAGGGTAATCTCCTTTCTCCTGTGTAACCTCACCTTTGCAAGACAGAAGCACGCTGACATTCTAACTCGGTAGAAACACTGCTCTTGCTCTAGAATATCAGTGAGTGCAAGACGAGATGCCGGGGTGGGGAATTTTTCCAAGGCCAGGATGGATTCCTGCTGAGCAACAACATCTCTCTCATAACGGAGTTCATACTGCCACATGAAATCAGCCTGCTCAAATTCCACCTTCCTCAGGACTGACATGTCTGGGTCTATCCTTATCCACAGCAAAGGGGAATCAGCGCTAAGAGAAAATACAGTTTTAGAACTTTAAAACTTACCTATGGAAAACAAAAACAAAGCAGTCACTACTCAGTCTCTCCTCTAGACACAGGCTTTGCATGCTGTTGAGAATTTTATCATAATCATACACTTTAAATTACTCTGGGAAGTTTTACTGCAATTATGAGATATCAAAATGTAAATGATATAAACTTTAACTTCCTATAACTGACTATAGCTATAAACATTACCCCTTATTAGAAATATAAAAAAAAAGGAAAGCATTTGTTTTACTGAATTAATTTTAGTTGACATACAGTATCTTTTAACATGCTAGACTCAATGGGTGGTGGTGGCACATGCCTTTGATCCCAGCACTCAGGAGGCAGAAGCAGGTGGATCTTGAGTTTGAAGCCAGCCAGGTTTACAAAACGAGTTCCAGGACAGCCAGAGCTGTTACAAAGAGAAACCCTGCTTCAAAACAAAAACACAGACTCATGACTACCTTTCTCAAAAAAGTTCAAATCATAATTTGAAGGCCCATCAATTTACTCTCATGTATTTCTCAAGTAACACGCAAAGTAAAAATCAAGTCTATGTCAATGTTTTGGTCAGAAGAATACCACTTTGTAATACAATTCAATTCATTACTGGGTGCTCGCGAAATACTCAGTATAAAAATATACTTAAGAAATATCAATCAGTATCACAATCAGCTGTAGAAGCAGGAGCATCAAGAATTCAAGTCCAGGGGCTGGAGAGATGGCTCAGCGGTTAAGAGGATCCAGGTTCAATTAATTCCCAGCACGCAAATGGTAGCTCACAACTGTCTGCAACTCCAGTTCCAGGGGATCTGGTGCGCTCTCTTTTGACCTCCACAGGCACCAGGCATACATGTCAACCACAGACATACATGCAAGCACAATACACTCATGCATGTAAAATAAAGTTAAAAGAAAAGCAAAAGGCCAGGATCAGCAAAAACCACCTGGGCTACAAAAGACCTTGTCTCAAGGAACCAAAACTAAATATGAAAACTTAGAAGCATGGCATTCAAACAGTGCGACCACAGAGGTTGTCTCACCATGCTCTGGAGCACTGTCCCAAACACAATGACTGTCACCTTGGATTCACTTGAAATCGAAACTTCAGGCCCACAAGTAACACAATGAATCAGAAATGGCATTTGAAGGTTTCTCAAGTGAGTCCCATGCATATCAGTTTGAGAACTACTACTCAAGAAACCACCAAGAGAGAGCTTCTAAGAAGGCTGTGTAGCTGAGGCTGGGCCCGTGCCTCTACTACTGCCATTTCTTCTTTTCCACCAGTCTGAACATAATGTCTCATCCCCAATGAGTTAATTGTTTCCTAACAGTTTTGCTTGACTTTAAGTGGTTTTAAAAACATGCATTTCAAAGATAATTACATACTTTTAAGTAACTTACTCCATTGCAGAAAGATCCATGTCAACTTCTTCCCCATTCATCAGTGGGATTTTTTTCTTCTTATTCCTATATTTAAAGAAAAGTAAAATTGAAAACTGTGGGATTTCCAAATCAGAATGGACCTACCAAGCAGTCAAAGTTCAAATACAGGGTTTCATGAAACATTAAAAGATATGCCAAAGAAGAGTGAATATACAATGAAATGGAATTTAAGAACAATAAAATCTACCTTGAAGCTAGAGAAAGTGGATGTTGAAAGCAAATCAGCCTGGAATACATGAGACCTGCCCTCAGTCAAAAAAAAAAAAAAAAAAAAAAAAAGCAAATGAAAAATTTATTTAAAGCCAGACATGATAGCAGAAGCCTATAATCCCTATAATCCCAGCACTTGGGCAGCAGAGGCACACAGATTGCGTTTAGTATAGTATACATAGTGAATTCTAAGCCAGCCAGGACTATAGAGTGATATTATGTCCTAAAATTTAGTTTAAATAAATATAAAAAAATAATTCCAAAGACAGAGGTGTTTCAACAACAGAAAGCAAGAGCTGGGTGTGTAGGGATGCATGCCTGTGATTCTAATATTTGGGAGGTGGAAATAAGATCAAGGCTAGTAGGGCTATGCTGTGGGATGTTCTGTATGGCAAATGTGTTGCTAATAAAGCACTGATTGGCCAGTGGCTAGGCAGGAAGTAGGCGGGACTAACAGAGAGAATTAAAAGAGCAGGAAGGCAGAAGGAGTCACTACCTGCCAGCCTGCCAGCCAGCAACCGCCAGGACAAGCAGCATGTAAAGATGCCGGTAAGCCACGAGCCATGTGGCAAGGTATAGATTTATGGAAATGGATAACTTAAGATATAAGGACAGTTAAAAGAAGCCTGCCACGGCCATACAGTTTATAAGCAATAGAAGTCTCTGTGTTTCTTTGGTTGGGTCTGAGCGGCTGTGGGACTGGCAGGTGAAAGAGATTTATCCTGACTGTGGGACAGGCAGGAAAACTCTAGCCACAGGGCTACATGAGCCCGTCTCAAAAACATTGACAATGACATCAGAAGCAAAGTATGTGTGGTAATGCTAACACGATGTACAACAGGACAAAAAGCCAGCAGGTAAGATGCTCTTCCTGCACACATTGGCTGTGCAACTGGAGTTTAGGTTAGTCCTTTTTCCGGGTGGGATTGTAGTTTCAGCTCCGGTTTAGAGTTAGGACTCACTGCCTACCTTCTGCTTTTAGAGTGGCAGGGTATATCATGTTTAAGGCTGTTTTCTTCAATTTGCAAGGTATGGTTGAAGGATCCGTCTAACTCTTGCACTGTCACTTTAAGTGGTCCCTTAAAAGAAACAACAGCAACAACATACCATTCAGACTACTAGAAAATGGCCAATGCACATCCTTACATTTAAAGGCAGGTAAGTCACAATATCAAAGTATACATAGTGACAGAGTGAGACCTCAGCTGGTGCCAAGCACAGGGAAGCGAGAGGATGCATACTCTGAAATCTCTCTGTAGCCTCTTCCCTTCAAGTACTCGCTGCAAAGTCATCAGTCACCCCAGCTCAAAAGCCCTTCCTCCACTGGAACCGGGCTCGACAGAGCAACACACTCTTCTAGAAAAACACTTACCACATACTTCTGAGTTCCCGGAGATGTGTAATCTTGTTTTATTTCTAGTTCTAAAACGTTTCGTTTTCTATTAAACGCAAAACTTCCGTAAAATTTTACTACTCCGCTCTGGTCTCTGAAGAATTGTAAAGGAAATTTTACATACTAAAATGAAAATGTGCTTTTAAAAAAAGCTTATTATATTAACAATTTTCAATGTATTCCCACTAGATCAAAGTACACTTCATTATAACCCAGGTGGCAAAATAGTCAAAATTCTTGTGAAAAATGTTTCCCAGATTAAACAAAATTTCTGAAACATTGAGAAGCTTGTGTTTTTAAAGTAACGCCACTCCACTGGATTATTAATAGTACTTTCAAATGAAAAATGCAAAAATTGCCAAGTTCCAAGATACCATTCAAGTCGTGCCAAGCTCCAAGCACATTTAAAAGTCACCAGACCATTTCATCTTACAAGTAATACTATAAGCCTGTCTGCTAGAGTACTTACCTTATCACCATGGAACCTACCTTTCTGTTCATATGAAATAGCACAAACTATGTCAAATTTTATAAATATAAACATCCATGTTTACATATGATTCCAACTCAGTTTTTGGAAGGAGCTTTAGAAGACACAAGTCACAGGTCAGTTATTTCTAATTTTAAAGAAATATCAATGGATCGCCTTCCTCTTTCCCATAGCTTGTTCTCTTCCCCACTTTGCTGAGCTGCTACTGAAAAGGATACACCCACTGCTTTATTAAGGGCTGGATGTCTTTGCCAGAGACGTTGGAAATGGATTTCAAAAACCCATAGGTGGAAACCAGCATCTGGCTCCACATGTGCGACTGGAACTTCTGAGACGAGGCGGTGCTAGCCAGACTTAGTAGTTTATTGAAGACCTGCAAGGACAGAAGCCCACATAACACCGTTTCCAATTGGACACTGCACCCACTTTGCACTGGACCTTTATGTGATCACTACAGAAGACAGCAATTATGTAACATAAAGATTTCTTTAGTTAACTACTAAAAGCAAGAGAAACATACAAATATTTAAACAGGATATAAGAACATTGTTCATAGAAACATTACTGAATGCTAACAATGCACACAAAATATCGTTTATTAAGGATTAGAAGCACAATATATAATACCTACCAAATTTTATACAGGAATTCAAAACTAGGAATATTCATTAGGAGCCTAGTACTCTCGTGTTAAACATGTCATAAATTTCATGTGTTTTTTACTTTTAAAAAAGGAAATATGCCCAGCACTCGGGAGGCAGAGGCAGGCGGATCACTGTGAGTTCGAGGCCAGCCTGGGCTACCAAGTGAGCTCCAGGAAAGGCGCAAAGCTACACAGAGAAACCCTGTCTCGAAAAACAAAACAAAACAAAAAAATAAATAAATAAAAAAAAAAAAAAAAAAAAGGAAATATGAAAGAGGAGTGTAGCTGTGGTTCAGGGGGATAGCATTTACCTAGCACATGTGACCTAGCATTACAAAAGAAAATTCATAAACGAGAATACTAATTAAAATCTATTCCACTCTGAAAAGTATAAATGCCCTTTTTATGGCACACTTTTCTTATTTAATATTTCTGTTCTTCAATCTTTAGAAAAAATTGTATGTTTTCATTTTTATAATATCAGGAATTAAACCCAGAGCCCCAGGCACATTAAGCAAGCACTCCACTGTACTACATCCTCAGCAAAAATGATTTTTTAAAAGCTTTTCTTTTAAACTGCCTTTAAGAATGTTATCAATAGGGAAAATTTAGCTGTTATTTTTTAACACAACTATCCATTTGAGAACAGCATTTGCCTACTATGTATAAGACCATATATTTGATCCTCAGCATTTCAAGGAGAAAAAGAGAAATAAAGAAAAAGAAAAAAGAAGAACAGAATAGAATGGAGAAGGAGAGAGAGTGGGCCAAAAAAAAGCATATATATTTATACAAGTAATCCATCTACCTTGTTTCTACTATTTCATCTCCTATATTGTAACTACTTGTACTAAAACTTTAAAATACGGCAAAATTTAATGATAGCAACTAGTTGTGGAATCTTCCTCTGGTGTTAAGGAGAGCAGCTGAGGCCAGATGTGTGGCAGATAAGTCCCCGTATGGAGGCCTTCAGAGGCCACTTGGTGAAACCTTAGCTGTGTTGGAGACCCCAAGAGGTTGGAGTTGCTAGAGCCATGGACATCTGTCAAGGAGAGCTACACACAGGGAGGGGAATGAGCTCAGGAGACAGAAGTGTGCTGCAGGCAGGAAAGCAGGAAGGGCAGAGCCATCTAAACCCTTTAACGCTGGATACAGAGCTAAGGAATTTAGAGTTTGTCTCGCTGTGTTTCATTCTTGCTTTGGTCCGGTTTTTCTTCACTATGCCTCAATTCCTCCCTTTTGGAATGGTAATGTATATTATATGCCATTATCTGCTAGAATTATGTATTTTTTTCTTTTTTGTTCTAGACAGTGTCTCTCTGTGTAGCTATGTCTATCCTGGAATTTGCTCTGTAGACCAGGTTGGCCTCAAACTCAGAGATCCCCCTGCCTCTGCCTCCCGAATGCTGGGATCAAAGGTGTGTGCCACCACTGCCCGATGTAATCTGCTTTTCCTTTTACAGAGGATTATCATTAAGAGATTGCCTGGAGTCTCAGGAGAAATTTTGGACTCTGAAACAGTGTTTTGACTGTAAAGACTGTGGGGACTTTTGAAGCTGGACTAGATGTATTTTGCATGATGATATGGCCACAAGCCTATGAGAGACAGGGAGGAGAATGTGGTGACTTAAATGAACTGTGCTCCATGAGTCTCAGGCACCAGTTGGCAGCTGTTTGAGAACTAGGAAGGGTGGCCTTTCTGGAGGAGGTGTGTCACGGGAGCAGGCTTTAGGGTTTCAAAGTCTCCATTCACAGTGTGTTCTGCCTCCTGTTTGTGGACCAAAATATGCGTCTTCCCTGCTGTCTCAGCTGCCCGTCACCCTGCCTTTGCTCCACACCACAGACTCTAACTCCCGGAACATTAAGCTCAAATAAACACTTTTTTTAATAAGCTGCCTTAGTTGCCAGGTGGTGATGACACACACCTTTAATTCCAGTACTTGGAAGGCAAAGGCAGGTGGAGCTCTGAGCTCAAGGCCACCCTGGTCTACAGAGTTGAGTTCCAGGACAGTCAAGGCTACAAAGAGAAACTCTATCTCAAAAAATAAATAACAAATAAATAAATAAGTTGCTTTAGTCATGGTGTTTTATCTCAGCAATAGAAAAGTAACTAACACATACAGACATACAGTTATTTCTTTAATGTTGCTAAGTTCTTAACGCTAGCTAGTACTTACCTGTAGCATAAACTCCATGCTGATTCTGTTCTCAATCAGTCTCATCACAAGGTGAGCCTTACACTGAAACATAGTGTAGTATTCCCAGGACAGTGTATGCGGATGCTTTATTGAAAAGTGAAGATGAGATGCGGGGCTGGAAAAAAACATAAATTCACTCAATAAAACAAATATGACTATTGAAGAAAAAAATAAGTAGAAGATGGACTTTACATTTAATGTAAACAATTTAAGCTGTTCATAATTTTCCACTCTTCCAAAATGCTACAGTAAATTTTACAAATACTTTTACACAGCAAATACCTAAAAGCAGAATTTTTTATGATCCTATACATACAGCAGAATCACTGTTATCTTAACACAAGCCATTCTAAAACTGATTGGCTCTAACTACCTTTCAAAAGTGTATCAAATTATACTCTCACAATCAATGTCTGTGTGGTGTTCCCTCCAAATTCAGCTTTACCCATATACATAAAACAGAAACAATATAACTGTAAAGACAAGAAAAATCCAAGGACAAGGCTGCAGTGCAGCTCAGCTGCTAATGCATTTGAGAATCCCTGGGTCTGACACTGAGCACCAACAATGTATTTGAAAAGTATGCTGATTTATGACTTTGTTCTGTTAACACAAAACTGCTGCCACACAGGAACATGGGGTTTGGGGAAGCCTGCATCCACCTGTGTCCATGGGCCATGGTCACCCTTACCTGGCTCTGGAATAAACTACCTCTTATACTCCCCTTTGAGGTCAGCGCTGTGTTTTTGTGCCAACGCTCTCAGGATACAATGGCTGAGTAAACATTCTTATTCCTAAGCAGAGGAGAACAGAAGGATAGGTCCAATGCAACCCAAAGCACAGCAGAGTAAAACTTAAGACACCACAGTTCCATGTCCAGCACCCAGGACTTATTGTAGGAGCCAGGTGTGGGTCCCAAGCTCTTCTGCAGCCTGGTACTTGCTGCTGCTTCGCTCTGATGGCACACACGGCCTGTCTTGGGCTGTTTTGGCTGCTTGAAGCTTTTCCCTGCAGGTTTCTCACCACTCTAACTTCCTGGGGTCTGACTCCATCTCTGGCTTCATCCTCAGACCCGTATGCACTCAGAGCTACCCAAGGGGTCCTGACCTTGCCACACACTGCTTGGCCTCCCAGGTCTTCCCCTGAAATCTGGGTTTAGGCCTCTATGACTTTGTAACTTGCATACCACACACCTGCAAAGCCATCACACAGCTGATATTAAGGTCTGCTACCTGTTCAATCAGTAGCCAGACCTTCTCGGACTTCAGCTGCATGACCTATGAGTATCCATATGGCTGAACTCAGGAAAACCTGTCCCTGGAGATCCAGGCACAATCAGGGAGCTCTAGAGCTTTCTTCTCATCTTTTCCCTTATATACATGACAGGTGAAGTTCAGGCAGCTCCTGAGATGGCCTCAAGGAGCCCTCCCTATTGTCCCAGTGCAAATTCCTTTGCTTCTTTTAATGGTCTTAATCTCTTCGGCTGTCAGCTGCCATGGCCCTGACTTTATGTTTCTTTTCTGGGCAAACTTAAAAGTTTTCTGCTCACAATTTTCACTTTAAACCTGTCTCAAAGCAGCCAACAAAATTCACACAAAAGCTACCTTGAAATCTCAGAGTAGAAAAGTGGAGACCTGTTCTTTGCTATAATTTGACATGCACGGCCTCTAGCCCAACTCCTGGTAGAGTTCTTAGTTGTATCATAAACTTCCTGAGTCGGTCTTTACTGTCCATATTTCTCTTGGCATTTGGTCTTCTGAGCTCTAAACAGAACTGTCCACTAAACATACTGCTGTACATACTCTTGGAGATACCAAAGCCCACATCTCCAAACTGTTCCAAATTCCTTTCAAAACTCAGCTTCAAAGGCTTAAGAACCACAGTTAAGTTTAGAGATAGTGCACATTTTCTGTGCTAAACTTTTTGTCTGTAACAAAAACCTGATCAAAATGACTGAAAAGTGGAAGGATCTACTACAGCTCAGTTTTAATCTACTTGGTGGGAAGGACACGGCAGAGCACAGATACTGTCTCCTGGAAGCCAGGAAGCAGGGAGAAAATGCTTGCGGGTTCTTCCTTGACCTCCATCATTTCAACTAGCCTCATGCCTCCTAAGGCTAGTGCACAAGGTAGTGTACCCCCATTAAAGCAGCCCTGTGCCTCCTAAGGCTAGTGCACAGGGTAGTGCACCCCCATTAAAGTAGCCCTGTGCCTCCTAAGGCTAGTGCACAGGGTAGTGCACCCACATGAAAGTAACTTCTTGTCTGCTCAATCCTCCCTGGAAACATCCTCACACAGACTTAGAAGTGTGCTTTACTAATCTTCTGGGCACTTCTCAATTGAATCAGGGTGACAATTAAGATTAACCATCACAATAAGCAAAATAACTACTTCCAAAGATTTTAAGTTTTAGCAACAGTATGACGAAGTTGCGTTAGAAAACTTAGCACTAAGTTCCATTCAGGGGCAGTCACGGAATGAATGGCACAAGAGCAGCGAGGGGCACTGACACACTATCCGTCTGGGCGTCACACTACCATATGGTTCTCAAGGGACACACAAGCGGTCCTCTAAGAGGAAGTCTATAAAACGAGGAGGTTTGTAACATCATCTCAGAACAATAACATACTTATCCTTTTCTTTTCCACCACCAAATATGGGATGCAATAAAACTCCCCCGGTTTTCAGTTCATACGCCACTATTTTATCTAGCTCCTAAAAAAGATGCAAAAGTAAGAGTCAGTGAAAACTTCTTCATACAACAATCTTTAGTACTAGAGCACAAATTTTCTTTTGTGCAATCAGACGTAAATTTAAGATAACAAACTGTATCTGGAGAATAGTTTTTTTCTTATAAATAGAGCAAGCTACACAAGCTGACTCAATGGTAAAATCCAAAAATTTCTCTGTATTTTGTGACTGCAGGACTTGATAGCAGGTCAGCAACTTTTCCTTTTGGCTCTTCTCTGCCTCTCAGAATTGTCTTCTAAATTGACTTAGTCCTCAGTATTTTGCACCTGAGGACTAAGGCAGTTAAGAAGAAGGGAGATTGAATTATGTTAATAATCTATCAATTTAAAACTCCTCTGTTCTTCTCTAACATATAATAGCCAGTTTTTAAAAAAGAAAAGAAAGAAAAGTTTAAAAAAGACAACATTGGGGCTTGAGAGATGGCTCAGCAATTAAGAACACTGGCTGCTCTTCCAGATGTCCTTAGTTCAAATCCCGGCAACTACATGGTGGCTCACAACCATCTATGAGATCTAGTGCCCTCTCCTGGCATGCAGGTATATGCTCATAACTAATAAAAAAAATCTTTTAAAAAAAAAAGAAGAGGAAAAGAAATACAGTCAAGTAATGTTTGTTTGTTTGTTTGTTTTTTTAAAAGGCAACATCATAACTATGCTGGAATTCATGAATGGGTTAAATAATACAGACAGCAGAGAAAAGCGGTAAACAGCATGGTAAGATGATTAAAAGCCAACTGGATCCTGGCAATACAGTTGATTAGCCATATACTTTACTAAATAATTTAAACTCTATGTGTAACACGAAATCTAAATGGTCTTATAATAAAAAACCTGGAGCCAGATACTGGGGTAATTGCTGAAAGATCAGAGACAAAGGAACAAGCCACAGCTACTTCTCACTTCACCAACTCCACGAATCCTCTGACTGAATGTCTCTGAGTCCTCAGCCGAAAGGGATCCAGCCGAAAAAAGGGCCTAGGTTCCTGTCTCCTCACACCTTTTGTATCTTCCTCTGCCCAAACATGTCACTTCCTTCCTAGTCCTGGGATTAAAGGCATGTGACGCCCATGTACTGGGATTAAAGGGGTGGCCACCACTGCCTGGCATCTATGTTTACTCTAGTAGCTTATTCTGTTCTCTGATCTTCAGGCAAATTTCACTAGGGTACACAATACATCACCACATCTATGTGCCTTAGTCTCTCCATATGTGAAGTGAGGAGAGTGAAAGAATTAAGAGAGTACTCTTTTTATTACAATACTATTTTATTACACACTGTTAAACGGTCAGTTATTTCCTTCTTCTAAAAGGAAAAATGGGCTCTACCAGTGCTAAGTGTGTGATCCCTCTAATAATTCTTTGGATAGAATGTTAATTTAATAATGATATTAAGGTGGGGATTTTTCTACTTGAAAACAATGAATTTAAGGATTTAATCAAATCTAATGAAACCAATAAAGTATCTATGTGCATAAGAAATAGATATCCAAAATACTCTTTTTATTTTTTGCCTTCATCTTTAAATAACAGGGAAAGATGTGGCAATGACAGGGAACAGGTGGGTACTGAAGGCTCGCTGGCACACAGGGGCAGCTGTGTGCAAAGCACCATTCCCACTGCATGAGTAAGGTGCCCCTCTCCCTACGAGTGGAGTGGACACTGCCACTCTACCATCCTTACCCAGTGAAGACTGGGAAACAAACGTAGGAAGCAGAGTTAAATCTTCTCTTGGTGATGTAATTTTCATTGTATTTGAAAAGAGCTGTTTTACAATCATTAGAGGACAAGAGGGCTAGCAAGATGGCTCAGTGGGTAAAGACTTTGCCAAAAAGCCTGAGAACCTGAGCCTGATTCCAGGACTCACAGTCAGGGTAAGAGAAACAGTTGCAGTAAATTGTCTTCTGACCACAAACGCACCCTAGCATGTGCACTGCCCCCAACACACAAAATAAACAAACAGAAAGTGAAGGACAGGAGACCTAGAAATCAGGAAAACACTAACATACATTACTGACTTACAAGTGGAAGACAAAGCTAGCTCTTGTTTACCTCTTTAATCCAATGGCGGTACTCATTAACACCAAAAGTTTTTTTCATCCAGAGTCCGTAAATATAGCCGGAAATTCCCTTCAGCACCCATTCATCAGACCTAAGGAAAAGTCAATAAAGCTTTTAATCATTAAATCCTGTCCAAGCAAGGTCAAACAGTGTAACAGAATAAATGTCCACCCACCCTTCTCCACATCTGACTGGATCTTTAATCTTAAGACTGCTTAAAATCAAATACTTATTACAAGGCCTGACACACTGTAAGTAGGCAGTTGTCTCCTTCAGAAATCAGGAATGGGCTCCACTAGTGCTAAGTGTATGAATCCTGTAACAGGAATTTTTTTGTACAGACTTTGTGTCTGTCTGTATAGGCTGGAATAGTGTAGCTCAGTAGTAGTGATTTCCCAGCATTCTTGCAGTTCTGGGTTTGATCTTTAATACAGAAAAGTCAGAAGTTCACAATGCTTTACTGTCTCCTCTGAAGTTGAATTTAGCAATGTATTCACTCTGATAGAGCTACTTTCTCTCAACGCCACTGTTCAGACTGTCTGCCACTAAAGAAGTACTTGTCCATAATCAGGACTGCTTAATTCAAAGGTTCACATTTGCAAGGTGTGTTGCCATTCTCCACACTTGGAGGCTGAGGCAGAATGGTCAAGAGTTCAAGGTTACCCTCAGCTACACAGTTGAGTTCAAGGACATCTTAAGCTAGGTAAGATGCTATCTCAAAAGATCAAAACAAAATCTACATTCTTGGACTGAGAATATATCTCCGTGACAGAATGCTTGCCTAACATGTACAACACCCTGAGTTCAAGTCCTCATACAGGAAACTCCAATCCCACCTTCTTTACTGTAACATATAGACATAACTTTCACAACCTAGGTTTTACAATATCCTTAAGCAAAACTGTTTAATATTTGTACTTTCTCTAGAGAAATGGCAACTGGCACCAACCACTTATCTCCTCACATATATCCATCTTACACACACAACAATAACATTAAATCTGTAAAAAATAGATAAAAGTGAGTCCTACATTATTAAAATATAAAAGAAATCATAATCTCAAGGAATTTTTGTACAGTGCTTTACATTAACTGTAAGTAGCCAAGTGTGGTAACTTCCATCTGTAATCCTAGCACTCAGTAGATAGAGTTTGAGGCCAACCTGGTCTACACTGTAAGCCAGCCACAGCCACAGTGTTAAGACCCCCTTCTCCAAAAACAGACGAACAACAATACAAAATTCATCTTAAGTTAAAGAAAATAAAGATTATCTCTGTTATCAGTGTTGGGGCTCAAACCGAGAGGCTAGCACCTACAAGAAAGCACTGGACCTCTGAGCCGCACTCCAGCCCCAAATGCGCTTCTCCTTCCCTTCTCTCAAGAAAACTAGCAAAAATCTAAAAACTAAAAGGCAAATTCTCTATACCATTATCACTACTGTTGAAGATAATTACTTTGCTTTAAGAATCATCTCAAACATTTTTCCACCTGATTTGAACACTGACATTTGAATTCTAATTAGTTTTCTATATATTAAAATCTGCATTCTATATAGCTAAGATATTATTATTTTTCAGAGTTCTTATTTTATGGTAAATTATATAAGTAACTCTACTGTTTTGTTTTGTTTTGTTTTGTTTTGAAACAGGGTCTCACCACATAGTGGGTGCTTCTCTGAACTTGCTACGTAGATCACACTGGCCTCAAACACACAAAGATCCACTTGCCTCTCTGCCTGTTGAGTGCTGAAGTTAGAGGCATGTGCCACCATGCCCCACTAATAATAAAGAGGAGAAAGAGCCAGAGAAGGAGGAGGACTCCAGGGTCCAGCCACCCAGCTACACAGCAAACCACGGAGTAAGATTTACAGAAGTTAGAGAACGGGAAAAGCCCAGAGGCAAAAGGTAGATGGGAGAAGTTAAGGAAAGCTGGCTAGAAAGAAGCCAGGCTAAGGCCAGGCATTCATCAGTACGAATAAGCCTCCACGTGTGATTTATTAGGGAGCTGGGGGGTGGGCCCCCAAAAAAGAGTAAAATACCACCAACAACAATAAAGTGATTTATAAAGCTGATACAAAAATAATTCAGATAAAATTTGACTAATTGACTAATTGTCTTTTTTGAGGCAATCTCTCAAAATAACCCCAACATTTATGAACTATGGGCAACAGTCAGCATATAACACAGGAAGAGACAAGAAACTAAAGAGGGAAGCACAGCAGCACAGACCAGTTACCCCCTGGGAGGGAGGGCAGGAGCATCAACTGTCATAGTAAGTTTGCGGACAACATGGACCACAAGACACTGTCAGAGAACAAGAGAAGAGGGGAGGGGAGAGGCTCAGTCTGCAGCTCTGACATCACTCACCAAGACATTCTGGATATGAAGCATCCGAAGAACTGCTGTGCTAAGGCCTGCGCTAAGCACCGTCTGGTCAGTGGCGTCTCATCTATAATCATGGCACTGTGCAGGAGGTTTGTGCTGAAAGCCAAAGACACAGTAGCCACTTAGGACCAAGGGTCAGTCAAAATACAGTAACTGCACTCCTCAAGCAATTCAGTGTTAGGTTCAAGTTCAATGCAGAAGGAAAAAGTCAAGAATAGTCTACCTGAAAGTTTTCCAATCTTTCCAAAATTTATCTGAAATTCATAATCTGTCTAAAGCAAGGAACACAATGAAAATGTTTTCTATTGATTTTAAAAAATATATAAATCACTATTTTGGGGAGTGAGGAAGAAACTAGTGTGTTAATCAGAAATGAATCCCAATACAATGGATTACTTAATTTCAAAAATCTTTACCAAGGCTGGATGTAGAGGCACGTTCCAGGAAACCAGTGTTCAGTCTGGTGCACAGACACCCTGAAACACATAGCATGGAGACACTTCTCCCCAAATCAGAAACCCAATTACAAAATTACAACCCTTTTTCGAGTGTCTGGTACATTTTGGCACTGTTATTTACTTCCAAATACACTGCTCCATTCAGTTTTTCTAAGCGTGTTCTGGAGAATGCACAGTATTGGAATCTCACGTGACACATGAGTTAGGGAAGGCAGAGTAAAACAGCTGCCCTGCCACCTAAAACTTAGAGATGTGGAATACCCCCACCCAAACCACAACAACAACAAAGGGCAGAAAAGGAGGCTAACATAAAGAAAAAGAACCTGTCTTGTTTTGTTTTTTAACAACAAATGGAGGATACCAGTACATTTTTACAGTGCTACAAAAAAGACATACTAATGACCCATAAATATGGAAATTAAACATTTACAAACATTAAACACTAAGAATGAAACCAGAAATGGAAATGTGAAGGATAATTCTGGAAAAAGGCACTAGGATGTGCTACTTCTTTATGTAGGAAGCTACATTGTAACATTCTTTTTTTTTTTTTTTTTTTTTTTTTTTGGTTTTTCGAGACAGGGTTTCTCTGTGTAGCTTTGCGCCTTTCCTGGAACTCGCTTTGGAGACCAGGCTGGCCTCGAACTCACAGAGATCCGCCTGCCTCTGCCTCCTGAGTGCTGGGATTAAAGGAGTGCGCCACCAACGCCCGGCACATTGTAACATTCTTAAACACACCAGATTAACTATAAACTCGATCACACCTGAAGTTCAAAACCAATCTTAAAACTGATCATACAGTCAGTAGCTTTTCCTTTTATCATTACCCTAATTAGGCATTCCCCATTTGAAGAGACACTAACCTAAAAATACTCATAGAAGCATAAGCAGCCACTTCAACGTAAGCCTCATCAATGAAGACAGTCTTAAAACAGGAGTAAGGATATCGACAAGTCAAAATTTCTTCATAAAATTCAAAAACTTCGTGAAGGTATGACGTCGTATGTTTAAGTAATGGAAGAAGTTGGGGTAAACAAAAATGTGTAACCTGCAAATTAAAAGGACAATCATCTCAAAGAAAGGACATATTTAGCTTTTAATACATTTTGTAATGTTGAAAATAGCTGTTGTAAAATTAGTGGACTTTTCAGATTAGTTTTACAAAATGTTCATTGTACTAAAAATTAAATTTTAAATGGATTATATTATATAAGTTTATTAAAAGCTTACACACAATGAAAATAAAACTGGTTCCAAATTAAATTTTTTCTCTTCTCTATAAACAAGAAAGAATTAAAATTTAAGGCTTAGCATAATCGCTTACTCATGCATCTAAACCTAGCAAATATTGCATATTTTATAGTAATATTTTAGTAATTTTTGCGTGTGTACAACGTTGAAGATTGAACCTAATACTTTTCACATGCCAGGCAAGTACCACTAAATCTCAGTCCCTGAATCAGGAATGAATAGTTTCTGTTGCCCGGAGTGGTGGCTCAGAACAGTAAATCTAACTTGGGAGGCTAAAGCCAGCCTGGGCTATATAGTGAGACCTCAGCATAAAAGAGTTAATGCTGACCAGAACTAGCTGCGTTCCAAGAATGTCACTCTTGTCATCCTCTACTGTTTCAGCTACGTACAGAACACTGGGGACACACTGGTAGCGAGGAGGTTAAAGAAATCCACAGGAGAAATGGTAGTCATGGTTTTCACATTAAGCTAGATTCAAAACAAGTATCATAGACTGTCTCCTGAAACAATTCTATGCCAAATGAATGAAGAAGCCAGGGACGGGGGCACAAATCTGTAATCTCAGCTCTTGAGACTGTCTGTCCACAGTCCAAGAGTGGAGTTGTGTGAGGAGAATTCTGAGTGCTTGTGAGAAAACCCCAAGAAGCCAACACAAGACTCATGTGATCTCAGTTTCTTCAAAAACTTGAAACTGTTCTTGGAGTGTGCTTTCATGGCCCTCCCAAGTACAGCGGACAGGAGTGAGTTTACTTCAGATTATTCATTACAACTGGCTATTGTTTATATGCCTCCATGGAAAAACATGTTTTTGCCCTTGTGTGCCCACAATGGCTTGTCAGCCACGTACAACTTGTCCTTGTGCATGTACCCGTTACACCTGTGACTCTACTCCACCATCGGAGTATAGATTGTCTGATGCTCTCAATCAAGTTGGCTACTGCGTGAGAGAGGCTTTAGTCAGCCTCATTTATCAGCTCGATTCTCCCAGGTCCCATCATCTCTAGCGCAGTAAACAGAGTATCACAAGTTTAAAGCCAGCCAGAGCTACAGAGTGAGACTGTCTCAAAACAAACAGAAACCTAGGAAGGTTTCATCTAGAAGATGGTGTCATCAACAATCATTTCATGGGAGGCAAAAGATTGACAGATAAAAGCCAGATGCAGTTGTGCATGCCTCAGTACTCAGGAAGTTGAGTCTGGGACACTGTCATGAGTTTGAGGAAAGACTTGGCTATGTAGTAAGACTGTCTCAGAAAAAAACAAAAACAAAATCAAAACAAAACAAAATAAACCTAAAAGTCTGAAAGGTCACGATTAAAAAAGTAGATACCCCAAATGGAGTCAAGGCTAAAAGGAAATATGTTATGATTAGAGAAATGTAAGTAAATACAAGTAAACTATTTTAAATATATGAAAACTTTGATCTGTTTTCTAACCCAGTGCTTACCATTATAAAAAAAAAAAAATCAAGTATACCCTGGCTAGCATGTTAAGCTGGTTGCTAAAATTAACTGTCATTACTAATGTCCTTTTTGTGATAGCCCCATGAAGCTGAAAAACTGCAGTACAGAGTACAATGGACTACATGACTTCAAGGTCCGTCTATGCTGCAGAGAGAGACCTTTCAAAAAAAAAAGTAGTAAGATTTATTCTCACGTCAGCATACTGAGGAAGGGTTAGAATCCTGGTCAACAAACTCACCAAAATGGTTTTCTTTCCAAATAAATGTGACGTGAAACCTTTTCTTTTTAGTGATAATCCTGACAGTTAAAGGTAACACTATTTTATTAGTGCCTCCTTTTCCTAAGGAGAAAAAGTGCAGAGAAGAACAAGATAGGTGAAATGACTTACCTCATGCATATATGGATCTACAAGTATTTCAAAAGGCCCAATGGCCAAGGAGATATTGGATGCTGCTGTAGGAATAGTAAGCATATAATGGAAGGTCTTCTTCCTCATATCATGGGTATACACTGTCTCCACCAAATCTCCATTGGACACGGCTACCATTGCAGCATCTACTGTAAACTCTAATTTCCATGTACACAACTCAGAGTATGAATCAACACATGGGAACCAAAATCTACAAACAGATTAACAGTACAGAAAATGCTTTACACTTAAAATCTCGGGTCAGGTCTTACTATATGATAGAATCAGTGCAAGGCACCAAAATATAAATAATTCTAAAACATAATCTTATGATTTAGAAGAATTAATAATCTGAGGAAAGTACTCACATTATAAAATATTTCAAAAACATGCAGTCAACTACAGAACACGAGAATGAATGGATTACAATTTCACATAAAGATGTAGGCAAACCTATCAACATTAAACAACAAAAAGCTAGCTACAAAGAGCACAATGCATGAATGAGTCCATTTACTTAAAGTTCAAAACCAAGCACAATCAATGGTATTTCCGAAACAGAGTAACTAGACAGAATGCCAGGTGGGAATGCTGAATGGAGGCAGAGAGCCTCTGCCAAATGGTGATGCTACTTGTGCTGATCTCTGTGTGAGCTCAATCAGTTTGTTCATTTGTGGAAAGTTACTATGTTTTTGCATTTCAATGTGGACAGTTTTCTGTATGCATGCTGAACTACACCACCAAGTTACAGAACCAAGCTGATAGATTATTTCTGGATTGGTCCATAAAGGGAAAGATGAAGAAAGAAATGATGAGACTGAAAAGGAATAAGCAGTACAGCATGATTCAGAAGCAGCTTGGGGAAAAATAAAAAATCAAGCTTACACTTGTCATTCTAAATAAATAAATACACTGCATATTCAATACATAAAAATGCAATCACAAAAATGAAGTTAATCGAAATATATGAATTTATAATCTACCTTGTAGAATTTTGATACCCACAAGAGAAGACATGAGCACCTCTCTCTGCCATACTCCCCTCTACACTGGGTACCACAAAATGAAGACCTCCTTTCGGCTGATCCAAAGAAAAATTAATATGTATCTTCAGAACCTTCAACTCTGCAACAAATAAATACATCCATTCACTGACACACAAATAAACAACAGTAACCTATATACTGAAGATACACCAATGAGAACCATAGCCTGAGCATTAGATTAAGAAACCACAGAGCTGCTTGGGATGTGGCTCCAGGGGTAGGGCACTTGCCTAGATGCTAGAGGCCTGGGATAAAATCCCACTACATAAAAACAAAGACACCGCCGGGCGGTGGTGGCGCATGCCTTTAATCCCAGCACTCGGGAGACAGAGCTAGGCGAATCTCTATGAGTTCAAGGCCAGCCTGGGCTACCAAGTGAGTTCCAGGAAAGGCACAAAGCTACACAGAGAAACCCTGTCTTGAAAAACCAAGAAAAAAAAACAAAACAAACAAACAAAAACAAAAAACAAAAACAAAGATGCCATACCACTTGCCACAATGTAGGCTTTTAGTGTTTCCACTCACACTAACTGATGGCCCGCCTCCCATCAATCTAAGTACTGCTTGGGGTTTCTCACAAGCACAGCACCAGGAGCATCACATTCTCTTCTCAACGTTTTTGACATGTAATATTTTCAGAAAAAAATTCCACAACCCCTAATGTGGATGCTTTAAGGTCATTCAAAGCCAACTGCAATTCTACATTTCAAGTTTTTTTTCTCCTTTTGTGTTTTCTCCCAAACTGTTAACTCTATTTGACTTTGGAGGGCACAGGACAGAAGGTAGGCTGGGGAGGATTACTCATGAAACTGCATCATCTACTATGTTTCTAAATTATATTGTATTTCCCTATAGGAAAAGCCTTGTTAAATGTAGTTATTTTAATTCCCCCCGTGAATATGCAATAAGCGTCTACACGAGCCTAAACTGAATAATCCCACTTTTTTCTCACCTGCTCCCAAACACAATGAAAACCAAGTGCTTGCTTTCTTCTTTCCTTGACTTTTGTGAGACTAAATAAAGGTAGAAAGAACTTTTCACTACGTTTTTAAAGAAAGGGAAATAAGGCTTTAGAGAGGACAAATCCAAGCGTGCAGGACATGTGGCAGGAGCCCAGGTTCTAGCTTCTGCTCTACCACAGATCAGATCAGCAAACTAGGTTGTGGGGCGTGAGGATGCTCTTCTGCAACAAGGAGAAACTGAACCAGAGGGTTTTTAGGACCATTAGTGCTGCAAAAATGATACAGTTCCAAAGGGCTCTGACACTACCTGACACAGGCTCTGTCCCTAGGACTTTTAAAGTCGGTTTTATTAAAAAACAAAACAAGAAACCATGAAAGGAGCTGGTGGCACAGCCTTGTAACAGAGGAGCCCAGCATCTACAAAGCCCTGGTTTCCTAGCACTGCAGAAAACAGAAACCAGTTACTTTGTAACAGCCATAACAGCTAATGTATTCCTACCAATCCTGACCCTAAAGAAGGAAATCATTTTCCATCCGTGGTTAGTGTACAGTTCAGGCATCACTAACTTTCTGGCCTCTACATCTTGCAACAGGATTTATTTCACTGTGTAGTAATACATTCCTGGTGCTTTACCATCAACATGCTTCCAGAGCTCTGATGGGACCTTAATGCAGAGTTCTCCATTCCCCGCATCAGGATCCACAGCACTAACGGCAGCTGCATATGCATTGGAAAAATAATTGAGGTTTCTCCTGGGGAGATAAAAAGCCAACTTGTAATAACAATAAGCCACACATTTCACCAAGATCTTTCTAATATCAATGGACATCAATTACTTCTAAGTATTATGTCTTCTTACACAATTTGTTAATTCTTTTTAGTCAAGTTAACTACTCCTGATGCTGTTCCCCATGATAAGAACTAATAACGTGACGGACATGGTGGAGCATGCCTTTGATCCCAACATTCTGGAGGGAGACAGAGGCAGGAGGATCTCTGTGAGTTCAAGGACAGCCTGTGCCCAAAACAAAAAGAAAGTGACGGAAGGAGGGACAGAGGGAAAGGAATGAAAAGAAAAGGAAAGAAAAAAACAAAAACCCAACAGCTAAAAAGAACTATTAAAGTGATCATTGTGTTCACATCCTTCATTAACTCTGGAATGCCAAAATCACTACTTTCTTAATATCAGTTTTCTAATATAAATGTAAAGAATACACAGGGTATGCACTTGCATACATGTGTATACATACATTCACAAACATCAAAGACCAATTTTTAAAAATACTGATGTATTTCAAGTATATTTATACTTTATTAAAGTATTTTATAAACTAAAAAATTATGTTTCATACAAACCAAATAGTTTCTTTGAAATAACAGGTTTTTGTGTGTTTCGGAGTCTACAAACTACAGTGTTGCCAGGCACACAGGAGTATTAACTAGGGCACAGCTGTAACTCCAGCACTAGGTAAGTAAGAGGGTCAGAAGTTCAAAGTCACCCTCGGCTACAAAGTGAGTCTGAAGCCATCCTGGGCTACATAAGATCCTTCTCAACACCAAAATATATAAACAAACACTTCCCTCTTTGTTATGACAACCAGAAACATCAGAAGCAGGTCCTCTTGAGACCTGGGGAGTGATTAAGTAACAATGTATAAACTGCATTTCTTTACCCTTTTCACTAACTACTCAGTTACTTTTTAGAGCCTTTGTTCTCTAAAGCCCACTGCCCTCCCTATTTGGAACAAGTCAGAGAAAAAAGGCAAGGAAAAGCAACAACAAATACTGGCCAGCTGTGGTGGCTCAGGGCTATTATTCTAGTACTTGAGAGGTTGAGATAGGGGAATTACCTCAAGTTCAAGGCTAGCCTGGTCAACATAGTGAGTTCCAGAACAGCCTGGGGTACACAATGAGACCATGATTCAAAACAAACAAATATGCAAACAAATACCCCTTCTCTTAAAGAGCAACTAAGTTTCAGCAAGAAAACTAGATAAACGCTTACTGAATGGCCTATCTACTAAGATCGGTTACTAACCGGAAGGAAATTATAAAGTATATTCTGGATCCACCAAGGGCCTAACCTTTGAAAAGATTTTCCTTTAGAACTTCTTTCCTCACACAATGAAAGAGATGATTCATCATCCACTTCACTGGAGAAAACATTAGGAGGTTATCTTAGGGCTGGCTTAGCCTGCGCATACACTCAAAGATGAGGTTTCTCTTCAAATACAGAGCGAAGCGAAGCTAACTTCCTCAACAGACTAGGATGATGCCTGCTGTTCCTTAGGTACACTATCCCAGATCCCAGGCCATTCTCTTTGAGTGCTGGGCACTCCCAACAAATTACTGGTGAGAACAGATGCACACTGTGTTTTGTGATTAGCCTCTTACTGTATCATGAATGCAGAGTTCAAGGTCGAATAAGCTAGGTATTCTATCCTCTGGCACAACAATGGGTTCTTATAGGCCTGTCTTCCACTCATTAGCGGTAATATCATTTACTACTCTGCAGATTTTATTATCTTCAGCAGAACAGGATATGCACATAGTTTCGTAACAAGTATTTTTTATGTCAGTTCTACCAGTGTAATAAGAACACTGGGGTTTTAGCAACTCACCTTCATAGAAAGGGAGCTTTCCAGAGAGAATCCCTGGACTTTTCTAACACCATTTTCCTATCTCCTTCCTGAGCTTGAAAGATTCTAAACCAATGATTATTGGCACCATAATTATGTCTAAGGCTAAGACCTGGGTCCCCAAGTCTTCTAATCCCTGGCTGCAGTGTTCTCAAACTTCAGACTCTATCAGAATCACCTAAAAGGCTTGCAAAGCACAACTTGAGAGACTCTATGCTGTCTGATTCAGTAGGTTTGGGCTAATACTTGAGATGTAACAGATCTAAAAAGTTCCTAGGTGATGGTGATATTGCTTGTCTGGGAATACACTTTGGGAACTCTGCTTTAAGGCAATATGACACACTATCCTAGGCCAGTTAAAATACCATCTTGACTGAAAAGAGTTTAAAGCTGAGTTTGGCATCCCACTACAACATACTGAGAAACACAGAAAGACTTTTTAAGAATGCCCTCATATTCAGCTGACAGTAGATGCAGTACTTCCTAAGATACTTAACATAGTGCAAACATTTAAAAGACTATTTTAAAGTGTCTCTGGTCTGAAGATGATGGCGACCATCCAATTCATTCAAACTAGTTGCTGGTATATGTGAAGTAAACACTTACATAACATTAAAACAGAAAACTGGGTAAGACAATTGACCAAAAATATGTACTGAAACTTCCCAGATAATACTTCTTTAAAGCTGTAGTATGAGGAAGGGAAATTTAATAACTTACTATGTTGGACAAAGGTGGGAAAATCCTTGAGCCAAAATTTCAATGCAGTAAAAGTAACAGAAATTATACAACATAATAATAGTGGAAAATTTGTTGAAAAACATTAACATGACACTCATTACAAACAACGGACAGAATGACACATAAACATAAGCTTCTTAAGGTGTGTAACTTACTGTTTTGATTCACTGTGACAAACTTCTAAGGTTGGATCATTATAAATAAAAGCAGCCTCCAGGTCATTGACCCTGACTCGGTATATCCTACACTGCTTGCTGTTTAATTTGATTCTAGTCAAGTTTGCAACTGTAGGGAATATAGTCAGCTCCACGAATCCCTGTAAAGATAAAGAACGGCTATTAAAAACACTGGAATGAAGCCGGGCGGTGGTGGCGCACGCCTTTAATCCCAGCACTTGGGAGGCAGAGGCAGACGGATCTCTGTGAGTTCCAGGCCAGCTTGGTCTACAGAGTGAGTTCCAGGACAGGCTTCAAAGCTACAGAGAAACCCTGTCTTGAAAAACCAAAAGAAAAAACAAAAAAACAAAAACAAAAAAAATGCTGGAATGATTTAGAGCATATTTCTTTAACTGCTACTTATATATGCTACCTCCAAAGATAAAATTCCAAATAGCTACACACACATGAGTGCTCTCCAAGAATCTTAATTTCAATCATTAATTGTACCAGTGGCTGAATGAGTACAATTTATCTAGATTTTACCAGCCTGGTACTTCCTTCAACTGTGTAATTTGTGATAAGTCATTGACTAGAAAAGTGAAACACACACTAGTCTCAAATACAAGCAGACTGCAACCACAATAGGCTGGAGGAACAGAAAATGGTATGGGGGGGGTGGTGTCACAACCAGGAGGTTGATATAAAAGAATCTGATAGCACAAAGACCGTGTGCTTAAAAAACTAGACTACTAAAACTAGCAAGTGTGAGTCTCCTTACGTGAGTTAAATGAGGAAATATGGATCAGCAAGTACTGCCAGAGAAAACAAAGGCAGGCAGAAGCAGCAGTACTTCCAAATGCTGACCAATTTCCTGCCAAGCAGTCCTGTGCGATACCCACCTCTGCCATGTTACCTGAGGGCTGTGCAGTCCATCTAAAGAAACTCCCTATGGTACAACTGACTGCCGAATACTCTTACCAACATCCTGCACTGACTCAATGGGAATGATGGGTGAAATATGGAATGCATGTGCAGTGATTTTCACGTTCCTGATTGGCATCAAGTGTTTCAGATGTAGTGAGTACAAAGATCTTAGAGGTTCCAACAGAAGTATCTAGGAGCAATCAAACCATCGGCACAGAGGACTGAACATAATGGCTAGTTCTACACATCAGTGCCACATTACCTTCTGAGGACCTTCTGAGGTCCTCTCTAATCCTGACACCAACTCTGAGGACAAGAATGCTACTGGAAACATTTACACAGACCCCTAAGAGATACGTACTATTGGAAAGTATTTTAACTGTTAACTTTTAGATATAAATAAAAAAAGCTAAGAAAATGCTAGCTAGATCTAGACCTATCTGCTCCTACTATTCTATAATCTTCTGGGCACCAGGAATTTAAATAAAGTTCGTGAATATTTTCTGCATAACTTTTAGATCAACTCCTCAAAAACATGCAACTCTACAGTCACTATGCTCCCAATTCCCAAGTCAGAGTCACAGACTCTTAAATCAGACCATCAGCATGGATCCAGGGTTGACATTGGAACAAGCAAGGGCAAAAATATTGTGAAGAAAAGCAGTGTATTTAAAAGTACACACTGAGCTGGTGGTAGCACATGCTTGTAACATTTGGACTTGGAGAAGTGGAGACAGGAGGATGGCCACAAGTTTGAAGCTAGCCTGGCCTACATAGCAAGATCCTGTGCTGGAAAAAGAAAAGGTGTAAACCATGAGCCAGTGTAGCAGAAATCCCAAAACACATAGACTCCCTTCCCTCCACGTAGTCTTAGCTGGGCGGGAACTCTCCATGAAGATTCAGTTGACCTCAAACTCAGAGATCTGTCTGCCTCTGCCTCTAGCGTTAGGACTTAAGTTGTGTGACACCATGCCTCGCCCAAAATTGTCTTAAATCACCCTGTCAATCACTCAACGACCACTCTAAATAAATGAGCTTAGATTAAGTGAAAACCAGCAAGCAGAACCAAGTGAATCAGTGTGTGTACATTTTAGTTTGTTCATGGGATAAATCTCACTACAGGCTTTATTCTTGTCTTATGCATGATGTGAAAGTGCTTGATTATAAAGACTGTCTATTCCACAACATATTTAATGTATTAAACATTTTAATCAGGAAAAGATAGAGGTGGGGAGAACAGAAGCAACATATATAGCAAAAGTATATGACAATCAAACAGACTTGAATTCTAATTTCTTATTCTTGAGGCACCATCCATCATCTAGAAGATTACAAAATCCCTAAGAACTGTGAAAGGCGACTTATACTGTTTATGGTGACTGGGAATGATCTTACCACAACAGATTTTCTCTGGAAGTTTATGTTGTTGATACAGACGACCTGATGGGTTGTATATCAAAAAAACAGAAAAGAAAGAAAACAACTATTATTAAATAAAAGCATAGCTGTATCCAAGTACAAATAAGAACTATGTTCTAAGCGGCTCAAAAACCGCACCAGCAAACTTGCTAAGTTTATATCTTCAAAGTCTACTAAATGAGTAATCTGCCTTTTTTTTTAATCTAGCGAGAGCCCATGCTTGCCAAAACTATAGCAGTACTTTTAAAAAGGTTTATGAGCCTGCGAGAGGCGGGAGGAGGCGCGAGCCTAAATCTGCTGAACAATGCTGTCATTCAAAACTCTACAAACATCAGGTCCACTGGCGTGGACTCTTCATTCCCCATTCGTTTCCCAGACCCATCAAGTAAGTCATTCATGCAAACAAAATCAAAGAAGGGTGAAAAACAGGGAGATGGGGGGGTAGGCGGGGTACTTATAATTTGTACGGCCGTGGGCTTTCGAAGCCCTTGTCTCCTTTCTTCCTGTTCATCCTGGAGGGCTCTATGCCGGTGGGCGGCATGAAGAGCTCCGGCGGGGCTCGCCTTGCCGGCTGCTCGGGGGGCTGTGGCGCATTCCCTGCACCCTGAGCGCCCGGCCACCCGGCCTCGGCCTCGCCTCCCCTCCTCGGCCACTCTCAGCCGCCTCCGCCCGGCCCCTGTCACACAGATGAGCCGCGCTACAGCCGCTCAATGCCGCTGACGGCCGACATCTTGCCGGTCACCTCTGACCCGTTGCGTCAGAGGAAGTGGGACCCGGCGGAGGCGGGACCCGGAAGTCCGGTCCGGGCCTCAGTGGGCGGGGCTTGAGGGCCGAAGCGAGATGTCTAGGTTTGGCTCCTGTTTTCCCGTTTGTCTCTAAAAATTTAGAACAGAGGAACGATTTACTGGGTGAGAAGAGAGGAGCGGGAAGGAAGGGAGGGGGCGTTAAGTGTGGAGGACGAGGCGCTAGGTATAACTGGAAATGGTCCCCAAACCGAGACGTTGCACTGTGTCAAATAGCAAACGCGACCCATTTGCACCCTGTGGTTTAAACTGCAAATGTGTAATTAGACCGCAGGGGACTCTCAAGCCCCGATGTCCCAAGGCCTCGGCATCTCTTATGAATCTACAGATATAAATCGAACCACGTCCATAAATAGAGAAAATTTTATTTGAAGATATTTTGGCGCCAATGTATTATGCATTTCCTGTTCCTGGGGGTCAAAGTGGCAAACCAGTATCTGTTAACTCCCTGTTAATTGTGGATTGTCCATTAACATTTTTGCCACCTTCGTAGATTTAACTTATCTTTTCTAAGGGTCCTGTTGACAAGTTCATTAGCTGATTTTAAATTATTTGAACGTTGGTCTAAACCGAAACCAATTAGGAAAATAAAGTCATAACTTTATCAAACGTTCCAAAACTAGGAATTATTTGTTCCCAATGAACATTTATTTATTAAGCCCATACAGTGTAAAGGTAGAGCTCATAAATGCCTGACAACCGCCCTCATGCGGGACCACTTCCTTACCCTTTGTTTCCTGGGAGCATCCTCAGACTTCCATCATTTTCTACAGTTATATAAGACCCAGAAGGGCAGTGGTAGGCTTGTTCCAAGTTGGTCTGCTCAGAAAGTGAAGGGGAGTGCAGTGATAATGGAAACTTTTACTGTGTTTTATAAAGATACATTGAGGTGAACTCACTTCTTTCCATACTTCTGCTGAAAATCTTAACTCAGAAAGCTGTCTGGAAAGTCATGTAACCATCTGTGGGCTCACTGGCTTCTTTTGGAAAGCTGGAGGCGACATCTCAACACTAGTACAGGAAACAAAAGTCTGTGTTTCCATGATACATATACATGTAGTTGACATAAGGTCTGTGGTCTGGTCAAGGTCAGTGGCTGAATCAATGTTGGTGTCAACCTCTAGACCTTCCTTAATGCTGGGACCCTTTAATACAGCTCCTCATGTTGTGGTGACCCCCAACCATAAAATTATTTTTGTTGCTACTTCATAACTGTAATTTTTCTATTGTTATGAATCATAATGTAAAAACTTGATATACAACCTCCAAAGGGGTCGTGACCCACGGGTCAAGAGCCACTGCTCTAGACCAACAGTTAACACTACCTCAATTGCTTCTGATTGGTCACTGGTTGAGTTTAGCAGGTCAATAGTTGAATCTAGTAGGCCTTCACTTACTGGATATAGTAGGTGTATTAGTCAGGGCTCTCTAGAGTCACAGAACTTACAGAATGACTCTTTCCATATATATATATATATATATGAATTTATTAGAATGACGTACAGGCTGCAGTCTGAAACTTTTCTTAATTAAATGTCTAAAGTCAGAAGACCCAACTTCAA
>CABHPP010092765.1:12579-28686 GCA_902168425.1 Peromyscus attwateri | reverse complement strand
TCTAAAGTCAGAAGACCCAACTTCAATCTGGATCTTTTGAGGTGGGAAGATCCACCTTTAGCCTGGGCCACACCTGGTAGCAGCAATCATAAAGGGCATGGAAGAAAGAAGCTTTTGTTCTTTGCCTGCTTGCTCTCACTCTTGCTGGCAAGTTCATTCCTTCACTGGCATTAGAGCCTGCTTCTTCAGGATTCTGGAGGATAAAGAGCAGCTGCAACATCCAGCCTCATGGACTGAACAACTACTGCAAACTTAAACTTTTCATTGGTAGACAGCCATCATTGGACTAACTGGACCACAATCTGTGAGCCAGTCTAATATATATATTATATATTATAATTATATAGCTATGTATTATAAATATCATATAACATATGTTATATGCATATTATATATTATATAAATATTGCATATTACATTATATATTATAATATATGATGTTATATGTATATAATACATAATACAAAATATGACATAATATAAATATTATATAAATACACATATATAGTATATAATTTATATACATATTATGTATATGATGTGTACATATATGATATAGAACTGTATATTTATAATATATAAATACATATTATATAATTACAGATGAACACATATAATTATAATATGCATTTTATGTATTATGTATAATTATATATGATATAAAATTAGTATATACTTATGTATTATATAAAACACATAAGATTATATTATAATATAATATATATATTCTAGAGCATCCTGACTAATGTATAATATACCCCTTAATTTAGAAACACCTTTTAACAGAATAAATCTTTGTATGAGACTATTACTAATAGTTATTTAGAAAACTTTCTAAGTATATTAATAACTAGGACACCAAATCTTAAGTAAAGATACAGAGTTTATATGTGAAAATCAGAACTTTCTGCACATAGAATCTTACAGACTTCAAGATCTAATAAGTATAGATTTTTTTTTTTTCTGAGACAAGGTTTCTCTGTGTAGCCCTGGCTGTCCTGGACTTCCTCTATAGACCAGGTTAGCCTTGAACTCAGATTCACTTGCCTCTGCCTCCCGAGTGTTGGGATTAAAGGTGTGTGCCATCACTATCCAGCTTTTATTTTTTGTCCTTGTATTTAGTGAGCATTGTACAAGTGTAACCTGAAGGATATGGAAATATCTTACTGCACTGGAGAAATAAGAGATGGTAACAATTACAAAATGCGGAAGAGAAGAAAAAGTATTCAAAGAGTTGGTTTTAAAAACCAAGAATAGGGCCAGCAAGCTGGCTCAGCAGGTAAAGGTGCTTGCTGAGCAAACCTGGCAGTCTGAGTTTGATCCCTGAACTTGAAAAGTGGGAGGAGAAAAAAAAGACTACAGGGAAGTCCTCTGATCTCTACACGCATGTTGCAGCATATGTACCCGTGCACGCACATCATGTACATAGACAATAGTCATAAGTAAAATTTAATCTTTAAAAAAGTCAGGGATAAAAATATGCAAGAGTAGCCAGGCGTTGGTGGCGCACGCCTTTAATCCCAGCACTCGGGAGGCAGAGGCAGGTGGATCTCTGTGAGTTCGAGGCCAGCCTGGGCTACCAAGTGAGCTCCAGGAAAGGCGCAAAGCTACACAGAGAAACCCTGTCTCGAAAAAACCAAAAAACAAACAAACAAAAAAAATATGCAAGAGAATCTTCTTTTATTACATTCAGGAACTTTATAAAGCTAGTTAGTCTCCCCAAAAAGTCTACCATCCTTTTAAGAGATGAGTCTTCTTGAATTATAAACTTTCACGCCATTTTGCATTGAAGAACGGGAATATTTAGTAAGTAAGGCACCAATAGTTTGCTTCTCTCCGCACAAATCTCTGTGGGAATAAAAATAAACCAATGCCATGAGTATTTTAGAGAACATAACGTGATACAGTACTGCTTACTTCTCTCTACCTCCTAAAGCCATCTTTCTATTTTTTGTTTGTTTGTTTCTCTGTGTAGCCCTGGCTGTCCTGGAACTCGCTCTGTAGACCAGGCTGGCCTCGAACTCAGAGATCCACCTGCCTCTGCCTCCGGAGTGCCGGGACTAAAGACATGTGCAACAACACCTGGCTTAAAGCCATCTTTCTAATAGCCATGCGACAAGAACAGTGAAAACTCTGTTGCGGGATATTTGTTCACTGTGTGAAGATGTATTTGCTGTGACTGCTGTACTAAAAAGCTGAACAGCCAATAGCGAGGCAGGAGGTATCGGTGAGACTTCTGGGCAGAGAGAGAAGAAGGAGGAGATGCATCTAGGCACAGTGTCAGACGGCAGTGAGACATGGGAGGGAGTCAGACATAGAATGAAAGAAAGGTGAAAGCCACAAGGCAGAACATAGATTACTATAAATGGGTTAAGGTATAAGAGCTAGCGGGGCAAGCCTAAGCTAAGGCCGAGCTTTCATAATTAATAAGAAGTCTCCATGTTGTTATCTGTGAGCCGGCGGCTAACAACAAAGCTTGCTAAACAACTGCTTCTAAGTCTTAATTGAACTAGGTAGATTACATGTGTCATTTCACTTAACCCTCACAAGAATAGGAGTAAGGAGTTCTTCAACCCTGTATTAGATATGAGGAAACAAACGGAGGTATTAAAAAGGGTCAAATTTTGCCATCGTGTGTGTATGACTTCAAAGTCCTATGTTATTTCCATTATATCATGTAATCTTTAAATTAGAAATAGAGGGCTGGAGAGATGGCTCAGCGGTTAAGAGCACTGGCTGTGCTTCCAGAGGTCCTGAGTTCAATTCCCAGCAACCACACGGTGGCTCACAACCCTCTGTAATGATGATCTGGCGCCCTCTTCTGGCCTGCAGGCCTACATGCAGGCAGAACACTGTATACATAATAAATAAAATAAATCTTAAAAATTAAAAATTAATCAGAAACAGAAGCAATGTGATACGGAGGCATCTAAAGTCAAAAAACCTGTATCCGAGGCTTGTCACGTATGGGCTTGTCCAGATCGCCTGCACTTCTGGGACTTTAGTTTACCTCAAAAAGAAGACTGCCTGAGGCATAGTTTGAGGAGAGAGGAGATGTCATGAGGGTATGAGAGCTAGATCACAGAGGGCCAGAGGGTTCGCGGGAAGGGCTTGCTACATAGATTGTGAGTGGCCGCAAACAGGATGCAAAGGCCACCAGTAGGGTGTTAAACAACAGAGAAAGCCTTCTATGCTCTGAGGTTTAAAGGATGGAAGAAATGAGTTGATTATGGAATTTTGGCAGTGAGAACATGGAAGACTCACTATATTGGTACTTTTCAATGTTTGCCAATTGGTAGGTCGTGGTAAACATCAACTTTGAAAACAGAATAAGAGAGTCACTGTATTTATTCAGGCCCGGATGAGGGCACCCAGGGAACCATGAACAAAGAGGGAATGTAGCTGGGCCTAGTGGTACAGGTTTGTAATCCTGTAATCTTAGGCTCTTGGGAGTAGAACAATCACAGACTGAGGTCCTACCTGAAACAGGAGTGAGTTCCAGGCCTACCCAAACAACCTAGTAAGAACCTATCTCAAAAAAGAAAGAAAGAGAAAGAAAACTTAAGAAGGACGAGGGCCAATGAGACGGTTCAGCAGATAAAGGCATTTGCAACCTGATGGTCTGAGTTCAATCTCTGGGACTGAACCTCACAGAAAGAAGGGACCCACTCTTAAAAGCTGTCATCTGATTTCCACATATGAGTCATGACACACACTCCCCCCACTCCCTCAAACAAAGAAACAGGGCTGGAGATAAAGCTCAGTGATAGAGCCGGGCGGTGGTGGCGCACGCCTTTAATCCCAGCAGAGCCAGGCGGATCTCTGTGAGTTCGAGGCCAGCCTGGGCTACAGAGTGAGTTCCAGGACAGGCGCAAAGCTACACAGAGAAACCCTGTTCTCCCCTTCTTCCCCCCCCCCCCCCAAAAAAAAAGCTCAGTGGTAGAGCACTTGCCTGGTTCAATCAGGCATTTGCCTGTGAAGGACAGAAAAGGACATGGGGTCAGCAGGCTGCCTGGCAATCTGGGTGACACTATAGACTATGTGTGATGGGGATGACCCAGGACGGGAGAAAAGAGATAACCCAAGAAGCCAGGTCTCAGAAAGGGGCAGAGGAGAAGGCTGTAGTGCAGAGGGAGGACCGGCCTCAATAGGAGGAAGAGTGGGCCTGGAGAGACGGCTCAGTGGTTAGGAGCACTTGCTCCACAGTCATGAGGACTAGAATTTAGATCCCAGCACTCACGCTACCACACTGGTTGTTAGGTGTGGGGGTGGGGCACCAGCATTCACCACCCCCACACATACACACACACACACATACACAGGCATGCGCACACTCCCACATACACAAAGATTAAATAAATAAATATAACTAAAAAGAAGAAAAGAACAGGCCGGGCGTTGGTGGCGCACGCCTTTAATCCCAGCACTCGGGAGGCAGAGCCAGGCGGATCTCTGTGAGTTCGAGGCCAGCCTGGGCTACCAAGTGAGCTCCAGGAAAGGTGCAAAGCTACACAGAGAAACCCTGTCTCGAAAAACCAAAAAAAAAAAAAAAAAGAAGAAGAAGAAGAAGAAGAAGAAAAGAACAACACCCAAGCAATGCCTTAGGCAGGAGGTGGCAATCATTGAGAGGTATCTACCTTTGGGACATGGGTACATTTACTCTCCTCCGAAGAACTATGACTTTTGTAGGAAGAACAGCAGAGAAATGATTGTAGAAGGAATGTTAAGCGGACAAGATAACACACACACTCCACCTTCAGGATGAATAACCAGACAATGATAGGGCAGGCCATCTGAGAAAGTTTCAAGGGTCACAGTATCCTCAGGGACTACACAGTACTGTCGTGTTCGGGTCATCAATCTGAAACCCTATGCCACATCTTACAGAACAACCATCCTAACCCATTCTGACTGAATTACTTACTGGATATATGGAGCGATGTCTTCTTCCGTCCACTTTTCTCTTAGAGAGAAGAGACTATTAAAACGCTCCTGTGTTCCCTCAGGCAAATCATCGACTTTGAGCAAAAAGATGATTTCTGGTCTTGAATTCCTATCCACCAGTGCCAAACCCTACAACAGACAAGAAGGGAAAAGGGCAGCTGAAGTAATGATCTCATATTTAAATATGACTCGTTTCTTTTGCCATTTTGATTTAGCCCAAGGAATTTAAAACACCAGAGACATGAAACTTTACAGAAGGTCTAGCCAGAGAATTACAGGGCGCCATTTTCATAAAAGAGTTCCTTCAAGCTGTGATGTCTTTGCCCTCTACCACCTGGCTGCCACTGCCATCATTTTACCCAGATAGCTTCAGTGGCAGCTGTCACCAGTGGCCAGTCACTGCCAAGTGCAGAAAGCCCTTCCTTGGCTTGTTGGCTCATCTTACCAGCCCCGTTTTCTTATTAATGTCCACCCCCCTTTCCTTTCCTTCTCTTTCCACCTTGGACGCCACTGCCTTCTCTTCTGTCTTAACGTGTAGTTTCCCAGACCTCCACCCCAGCCCATGACCTACTTCTCCACCCATCCCGGGGTAACCTCACCCTACCCCACAGCCTCCAGGGCCTCGGCTCACGACTGGAACATTTGCATCTTCTCCTCAGATAACCTCTTCTGAGCCCCAGAGCCACATGTCCAGATTACAGAGGACACCTGCGCCATTCCCACTGCTTGGAGAAACAGGAAATCTAGATAACCTAAGTTCTGGTATTCAAATCCCATACCTGAGTGGTTGGGAGTCGCCATAAGATTTCTCTATCTATCACCCAGATTCTATTTCTGTTTGTTTTTTTTACATTTTTTAGTGTGTGTGTGTGTGTGTGTGTGTGTGTGTGTGTGTGTGTGTGTGTAGTACAGTGTAGGGCAGAGGGAATATGTGCACTTGACAGCACACGTGTAGAAATCAGAGGGCAAATGAAGAGTCATTTCTCTGTCCATCACGTGGGTCCTAAAGATGAAACCTGGGGTGTGAGGTTTGGTGGCAAGCACTTTTACCTACTGAGTGCCATTTCTTGCTCCCCACTGTTACCTAATTCTCTGGCCAGTATTCTTTGAGTGCGGGGTGGGGGGAGGGGGGGTTGTTTGTTTGCTTGTTTGTCCCCTCCCCCCCCTTTTTGAAGCAAGGTCTTCTCTAGCCCAGACTGACATAACCTCATTGTGTAGCCGAGGATGATCTTGAAGTCCTGATCCTCTGGCCTCTACCCTAAATGCTGGGGATTGAACTGAGGGCTTTGTGGGTACTAGGCAAGTATTCTACCAACTATGCCACGTCTATGGCCCCAACAACTGTGCATAAGTACTGGGGGAAGTTAAAGGACTCTGTGATGGGGCAAATGAAGGCTGTACCCTGTACCCCTAATGGGTGTCTAGGAAAATAAAATAGCTCCCAGTTGAGCTCCAGGACAAGAATCATCTCGTCCAGTCTGATGTCACCCGGAGAGTCCCAGGCACAGCCCCCCATCAGCCTCACCTTGAGCTGATCAAGCCGAGTGGTCATTCCTTCGGGGACACTCTGCTGCCACACCTCCTGGAACTCGGCGAGGTTAAATTTCACAGCGTTCTGCAGCAGCATCTCTGCCGTCACTCGGCATATTTTGTCCTCGTTCAGTTCAAAATAAACTTCATCTAAGGAAACGACGTCAGATAGGTTCATGCGTCTCTTTTTAAAAATGGCATTGGTCTATTTATTTGTGTGTACGTGCACGGACACATACGGGCTCTCGTATGCCACTGCATGAATGCGGAGGTCAGATGACCACTTTGAAGAGTCTGTTCTCACCTTGTACTAGAGATAAAGCTCAGGTCATCAGACTTGGCTCAGTCATCTCACTGACACTGTATTATCTAATTATTCGGTACAATATTAGCACTTCCTTTACCTCAGCAGAATGTCTTCAAAGGAATCCTGTATCTCTGTCCACCTCCCACAGTCCCATGGTTCTTATTAACACCAATAGACTTGTCTATCACACAATTTAAAATCCCTATTAGAATACTTTCCAATCTTTACCTTCATCCACGTATTTCTTTCCATAGCATTTAAGACAGTGTTCAATCATTTCTCTGAAAATTTAAAACATACAAGAAAACTTATCAGCATCTTATAAACATTTTAAACCCAGTTGCTAACTATAAACTCATATAAATTAAGGATTTGAAATATTAAATTACTTGGATGATAAATAATACTTAAAAGAACTAATTTAAATATTCTAGGAAATGTCACATACTAGGCCTGTGCTACACATTTTGCATGAATTATATAGTCATACATTCATTGTTATACAGTAGCTCAAACACAACCATTAATTTTTTGTGTGTGTGACCAAAACAAAAAGCAGAAAAGATGATGCAGATTTATTCACCCCAGTGACCAAAAGTCTCAAATCCTTTCTGGTTGTATATTTTTAATTTTCTCCCCACCCCTGGGCTACAGAGCAGCTCAGAGGTTAAGAGCACTTGCTGCTTACAGAGGACCCAAGTTCAGTTCCAAGCACCCACCTGGTGACTCAGAACCTCCAGTTAACTCCAGTTCCGGGGATCTGAGGCCCTCATCTGACCTCTACAAGCAGCAGGCATGTACATGATGCACATATATACACGCAAGCAAAAATTCATACACATAAAATAAAACATAAATATTTTTAAAAATTTTTTTCTGTATCAGAATATAAATTCTATGCCCCCAGTTTACTTCTTGTCTGAAAAAGAATTTCATTGTCTTAAAGAAATCTGCAGGGGTTGGGCGGTGGTGGCACACGCCTTTAATCCCAGCACTCGGGAGGCAGAGCCAAGCGGATCTTTGTGAGTTCGAGGCCAGCGTGGACTACAGAGCGAGATCCAGGAAAGGCGCAAAGCTACACAGAGAAACCCTATCTTGAAAAAAACCAAAAAAAAAAAAAAAAAAAAAAAGAAAGAAAGAAATCTGCAGGGACAAATAATGGAAACACTCACTCTGGCTCCAGAGGTCCAAGTTCCTGCAGGCATACATTCAAGGGAACTCTACTAAAAGACCAAGATTCGGAGTCCACAAGCTGAGTTACGTGATTCAGAAGTTTGATCTCATAATCAAATTCAAGAATCCTCCAATAACCTACAAATGCCAAATGTCAAACTTACCAAAGAACATTGTAAGTGACGTGATTAGATAATCAATAAAGAAAGCAGTAACACCCTCTTACCCATAAGGCATTGTGTTGGCTACTGTTAATTGTCAACTAGACACAATCTCAAGTGTCCTGGAAAGAGACTCTCAGTGAGGGATAGCCTGAGGTAACCTGTGCTGCATGATGCTGCTGATAGTGACTCTCGGATCACAGCTATCTGAAAACGGGTTCTCACAGCACAAAGAAGTCCAGCTCACTGGAGAGATGACAGATTCTGCTGCGGTGTGGACATGAACAATAACCACTGAGGCGTCAAGATATCTTTCCCTAGTTCTAAAGAAACTGGCTACATATGTACACAATGGAACTGTCTTCAGTAGTAAAGAATGAAATGACGACATTCAAAGGAAAATGGATGGAAGTGGAGAACACTATGTTAAGAGAGATGAATGAGACTGAGAAAGACAAATACCATGTTTTCTTGAATACATAGAATCCAGATTTAAATGTGTGTGTGTGTGTGTGTGTGTGTGTGTGTAGGTGTGTGTATGTGTGTGTGTATGTAGGTGTGTATGGAGGCATTTATATGTACGACGTGAAGGCAGAAATAAGATTATAAGGAAGAGGTCTAACGGGAGTGGGGAAGGAAGAAAAATTAAAGGAATATGCATGTCATTAAACCAAAAGGAAGCCTATTTGCAGGGCATAAGGTCATCACCAAGAGAAGGCAGACAGGTGATGGAGGGGGTAGACAGGTGATGGAGGGGGCAGACAGGTGATGGAGGGGGCAGACAGGTGATGGAGGGGGCAGACAGGTGATGGAGGGGGCAGACAGGTGATGGAGGGGACAGACAGGTGATGGAGGGGGCAGACAGGTGATGGAGGGGGCAGACAGGTGATGGAGGGGGCAGTAGGAGGGTGTCTAAGAACAAAGTATAATGTTATATACATGAAAATGTCACAGTGAGCCAGGTGCATTGTGGTGCACACCTTTAATCCCAGCACTCAGGAAGCAGAGGCAAATGGATCTCTTGAGTTCGAGGCTAGCCTGGTCTACATAGTGAGTTCCATGACATCCAGGGCTACACAGAGAAACCCTGTCTTGAAGAAAACAAACAACAACAACAAATGTCACTGTGGACTATGTCTCTTTGTATGCTAACCATAAAATTAATTTGAAAGACACCTGTCCCTATTTCTGTGAAGGAATTTGAAATGCCATTGGATATGGTAGTGTATACTATGACCCTAGCACTCTGGAAGCTGAGGCAGAAGAATCTGAAATGTTCAATGCCAGTTGGCTACATAGCAAGTTCAAATTATAGGCCAGCCAGGGCTACAGAGCAACGCCCTAAGGAATTTAAAATGCCAACTTAAAACTAATGGCCCAGGTATCACTTTCAAAAATAAACTCAAATTCCTATCTATCATTTTGGAAGGAAAATTTCTGTATATTCTGGAAAATCGAAAGTATCATTAAGAGCCGAGTGGTAGTGCCACACATTTAATCCCAGCACTTGGAAGGCAGAGGCAGGCGAATCTGAGTTCGAGGCCAGCCTGGTCTACAGAGAGAGTTCCAAGATGGCCAGGGCCACAGAGAGAAACCCTATCTCAAAAAAAAAAGGGGGTGGGGGAACACCACACTCATGCAGTTCTTTATTTAACAGAATTTTCCATATTTAAGGGCAAGGCACACAAAAGCTAATCTTGTTTGTAAGATTATGAGCAAAATGAACAGCATATCCACAAACCCTACTGATTTCCCTCTTCTTAACTAACAGGTGAAGAATCAAGATGTTTCTCTAGGCAAGCTAAGAGTGGGTTCATAGTAGCAGAGTGGCACATACCGTTAGCACCAGTACTTGGGAAGCAGAGGCAGGGGGATTTTCATGAGTTCCAAACTAGCCTCATCTATTTAGTGCAGTGGTTCTCAACCTTCCTACTTCCTTTAATACATTTCCTCATGTTGTGGTAACCCCCAATCACAAAATCATTTTCGTTGCCGCTTCATAATCATAATTTTGCTACTGTTATCTGATACGCAGGATACATGATAAGTGACCCTTACGACAGAGTCATTTGACTCCCAAAGGGGTTGAGACTCGTAAGTTGAGAACTGCTGATTTAGTGAATTCCAGGCCAGCCAGGGCTATGTAGTGAGACCCTGCCTGAAATAGATGGATGGATGGATGGATGGATGGATGGATGGATGGATGGATGGATGGATGGAAGGATGGATGGTTGGAGGGATGGGTGGGTGGGTGGATGGATGGGTGGGTGGATGGATGGGTGGATGGATGGATGGGTGGATGGACGGATGGATAGCTCATACATAGATGCTTATAAACACGGACTCAGTGATGACTACAGATCCAGATGCTGACAAAAATGCTACACTCCAGAGCACAAGCCAATCAAACCCTTAAGGGAGGCACCACAGAACTCTTCTTCATCAACCTCTGAGCTCAACCTACCTGGATCTTTCACATGTGCTGAAATTATAAATAATGCATGTTCATCAGCGCACTGGCATTAGCATCTGAAGAAGCACAGCACACTTTCCAAGCTATTTGAAAATTTAATGAAGTTGTTGAACTGATTCCAATCCAAGATCTAGCACTGATGCCATGTCTGTCATTAACACAATCCCAAGCCCTTGCTAGGCCTCAATTTTTTACCTATTTAAAAATTGATTTAAGCCGGGTGCGGTAGCACATGCCTTCGGGAGGCAGAGGCAGGTGGATCTCTGAGTTTGAGGCCAACCTTGCCTATATAGTGAGTTCTAGGACAGCCAGGGCTATAAAGAGAAACCCTGTCTCGAAAAACCAAAATAAATAAATAAATAAAATAAAAATCGATGTAAATGAAAAGACCAGACTACTTGATATTTAAGGACTTTTAAAGGGAAAGGTCTGTAGTGAGTGGTTCAAATGTCACTGTTCACAGACTGACAGAACGACCTCATGTAACGATCATCTTATGGGCTAGTGCAAAACAAACATCATCACCGTGTGTGTGTGTGTGTGTGTGTGTGTGTGTGTGTGTGTGTGTGTTAGGATTCAAACATGAGGTCTCACACATACTCAACAAGTACTCGCCAGGTGGTTGTGACTCACACCTTTAATCCCAGCACTCGGGAGGCGGAGGCAGAGGCAGGCGGATCTCTGTGAGTTCAAGACCAGCCTGAGCTGCAGAGTGAGTTCCAGGAAAGGCACACAGCTGCACAGAGAAACCCTGTCTTGAAAAAACAAACAAACAAACAAACAAAAAAACCAAGTACTCATCCATTCCTGCTATCATTACCTTTGAAGCTAAAAGGAAATTAAACAAGCATGCAGCCTGGCTAAGGTGTCCCAAAGCTTCTCACTCGCTTAGGATACAGCCCCGCCATTATGAATGGTAAAAGATACACTACCTCCAATCTCACAGGCATTCAGGACTTGTAACTGGGCCATTATTTCTTCCTCGCTTGCCTGAATTTGATCAAGCAAATCTTCAGTTGTATACTAAAACAAACAAAATAGATACGGATCTTCATGATTTGAGAAACATTACCTTCTTAGTTTTCCTATTGAGTTTTGGAGAAGTAGTAAACAGAGATGGTGACAGCATGAATAGTTTCTTCTGTTAATGCATAATGATCATAACACAAAATCAAAGTCTGTCTTAAAACAGGGGCGAATCTTGATGCCATTGCACTTGGCAATGGTTTATTGACTAGGACACTAAAAACACAAATGACAGAAGAAAAGACATAGCCAGGTGTGATGGCACACACCTGTAATCCTAGCCCTTGGCCAGGCGAAGGAAGAAGAACTTGAGTTAGCCTGGGCTACAGAGTTTGATCCTATCTATAAAACAAAAACAAAGAAAGAACAAGAAAGGGAGGAGGAAGAAGAGGAGGGAAGGGAGGAAGAGGAGGGTCATCAAGTTTTGTACTTCAGAACGCTGTTTGCTGGTCATGGTGTTGCACACCTGTGATGGAAGCGCTCTGGAGGTGGAGGCAGGGGGATCAAGGTCCGGTCTAAGAGCTGGTAAGATGGCTTAGCAGCTAATGGTTTTTTTTTTTTTTTTTTTTTTTTTTTTTTTTTTGGTTTTTTGAGACAGGGTTTCTCTGTGTAGCTTTGCGCCTTTCCTGGAGCTCACGTGGTAGCCCAGGCTGGCCTCGAACTCACAAAGATCCGCCTGCCTCTGCCTCCCGAGTGCTGGGATTAAAGGCGTGCACCACCAACGCCCGGCGCTAACGGTTTTTGATGGGTAAAGATGCTTGCCATTGTAAGCCTGATACCCTGAGTCTGATTCCTGGAACCCACGTAAAGGTGGAAGGAGAGAACTGACTCCACAAAGCTGTCCGTCCTCTGATCTTCACACTCAGGTCATAGGACGTACACCCACCTACCTCCTCATATACATATCCAACACACATCAGTCTCAAAAACAAAACAAACAGGGCTGGTGAGATGGCTCTGTAGGTAAAGGTGGATGCCACCAAGTCTGATGACTTAAGTTCAATGCCCAGAATCCACAAGGTGGGAGAGAGAACCTGAGCCTGCAAACTGACCTCTGACCTCCACACTCAGGTTATGGCACATGAGCACCACTACCACCCACCACACATACCAAACAAATAAATAAATGTAAAAACAAAACACCTATCTATACAAAAGGACAAATAAATATATGTTTGCACTTACATGATGTATTAATAGTGAAATTCATAGAGACAAGAAGTAGTGAGTAGCTGCCATTTCCCGGGGGCGGGGGGTTATTATTTAATTAGTAGGGAGTTTATAAAGATAAAATGTTCTAGAGATAGATGCTGTTGGTGATGGCACATCACCATGACCGCACTAAATGCTACTGAACTTATTAAAATGGGAAGTTCTGTGTGGTGTGTATTTTATCACAATAAAAATTAATCAAGTTGCCAGGCAGTGGTGGCGCACGCCTTTACTTACAGCACTCGGGAGGCAGAGACAGGCGGAGCTCTGTGAGTTCGAGGCCAGCCTGGTCTACAAAGTGAGTTCCAGGTCAGCCAGGGCTGTTACAAGAGAGTATATACAGTGATACCCCCAAATAAAAAAAAAATAATAATAATAATAATCTTTATCAAGTCAGGCTAAATATGGTGGCGCATGCCTTTAATTCCAGCACTCAAGGCAGAGGCAGGCAGAGCTCTGTGAGTTCGAGGCCAGCCTGGACTATAGAGTGAGTTCCAGAACTACATAGTGAGACCTTGTCTCAAAAAAACAAAAACAAAAATCAAAGTCAGGCATGGCACACATTTGTAAACCCAGCACTCATAAGGCACAAACAGGAAGATTGCTCCAAGTTCAAAGCCAGCCTGGTGTACATAGACAGTCACAGGCCAGTACACAGTAAGACATTCTCTCTCCAAAAAAAAAAAAAAAAAAAAAAAGCAGGGAGAGAGGAAGGGGAAGAGAAATTAAGAAAGTAAAAATCTTTGCATCATGTATATCTATTAAGGAACTATATTTCACTTTTTTATAAGAAAGATAAGTAACACAATTTAAAATGAGGGAAAAGAATTGAACAGATATTTCTCTAAAGATATATAAATTGCCAATAAAGCTGAGTATGTTGGCACACACCTGGAATTCCAGCATTAAGCAGAAGACCAGCTTGGGGAGCTTGAGGCCCAGTCTCAAAAACAAAACAAATCAAACAAACAAAAAACATGGGGCTAGAGACATGGTTCAGTGATTAAGAGCACTGGCTGCTCCTCCACAGCACCCAGGGTTCAATTCCCAGTGCCCACATGATGGGTCACAGCTGTCTGTAACTTCAGTTTCTGAGGACTCAGTGGGTCCATGGGTCTGGCTTTCATGGGCACTTCAAACACAGAGTGGACAGACAGACAGACATGCAGGCAAAACACATGAAATAAAATCTCCAAAAAACAAAATGAAACTCAAGCAAGCAAAAAACAACAATCAGGGTCTAGGGATACAGCCCAGGTAGAGTGCTCCCGAAGCATGTGGGAAGCTCTGGGTCCCATCTCCAGTGCCAAAAATACCCTCCATTGTAGTGCATGCCTGTAATACCAGCATTTAGGAAGTATAGACAGGAATACCAGGATTCCAAGACCATCCTCAACTACGTAGCAAGTTTGAGGCCAGCCGGTGATCAATGAGATCCTGTCTCAAAAAAAGACAACCAATCAGAACAAGAAAGATGGTCAGCATCATTAGTTATGAGGAAATGGCCACTGAAACCCTAACAGGGTATCACTTTATATACTTACCTAAAGCCTGAAGCACACACTAGCCCCACGTGGTCTCCCATCCAACTCCTAACTCAGCCCAATCCTGCTTTGCTTCTTGTTTTGATTCAGTAAATTCTAGTCCAATCAAGGCAATATTGTAAGACTGGGGTTACCAGGGCCCATACCACCAGGCCAGGCTCCTGCTTTGCTTCTGAGATCACACAACATCAAGCATATTTAAATGACAACATGCCACTCTATATCTACCCAGACAGCTTTATGTTTATGTCCAAAGGTTATGTTCAAACCTTTATAACACAAATTTTAAAAAATAAGACTATCACCAATAATGGCTGATGTCACACACCCACAATCCCAGCACATGAGGATGCAGAGACAGGAAGATGGCTTCAAGTTCCAGGCCAGTCAAGTCTACATAGCAAGATTCTATCTCCAAATAAATAAGTAGATAGATAGATAAATAAATAAATAAATTTGCATTTTAAATTTTCAAATAAAACCAGGAGATAATATTCTTACTTTTGAGCGGCTTGGATCTTCTTCCTTGTGACTGTCAGGGCCTTCGTAGGTATTTTCCATCAGGAGCTTCTTCAGCTTTTTTAATTTAGGTCTGCATCTTCTTAATTCCCAATAATTATTAGAGAAACCAAAGATCTAGAAATCACAATGCAGCATAAGCCTCTGTGGGCCTTTCTCAGTCATAAAAACATTCCTGCGAAGTCATCTTTGCTCTGTGGCACCTTCCCAGCCATCTCAGCTACTTTGAAAAGCCCATCAAGAAATACACCGCCACCAGGCGATGATGGCGCACACTTTTGATCTCAGCACTCGGGAGGCAGACGCAGGCAGAACTCTGTGAGTTCGAGGCCAGCCTGGTCTACACAAAGAAACCCTATCTCAGAAAAAAAAATTTTTTTTAAATTAAAAAATAAAACAAAACAAAACAAAAAAAAGGGAGGAAAAGTACTGCCAACAAAACGATGATCAATACCTGAACACGACATCTTAAAAATACTCTAGAAACACTCTAGAATGAGTGGGGTGGTGACAATTCTATCAACCAGATGGAAACAACTAGAAATATAAAATAAATAACAGAAATGCCAAGCATGGTGGATAGTGGTACATAGAATACATGCAGGCCAAATATCCATACATATAAAATAAAAATAAATTAAACCTCCAAAAACAAAACACAGGGTCTGGCATGGCAGCACAGGCTTTTAATCACAGCATTCCGCAGACAGAGGGAGACGGATCTCTGTGAGGTCCAGGCCAGCCTGGTCTATACACTACACACAAGTTCCAGACCAGCCAGGGGTACACAGTGAGACCTTGTCTCAAAAAAAAAAAAAAAAAAAAAAAAAAAAGTAAACAAAAATATGCCCATGACTGGGGACATAGCTCAGAGGAAGATGAGGCAAGAGGATGAAGAGTTCAAGACCAGCCTGGGCTACACTGAAAGACTGTCTCAGAAATCAACCACAAAACAGGAGGCTGGAAGGGACCTCCACTGGTAGAGTGCTTGCCCAGTCTGCAAGAAAGCCCCGGATTTGCTCTGAGCATGACTGCAGAAACCAGGGATGGTAGTGTATGCCTGGAATCCCAGCACTTGGGAACTGGAAGCAGCAGCAAGATCAGAAGTTCAGGGTCATCCTCAGCTATATAGCAAGTTCAGGACTAGCCTAGGCTACATCACTCTCTCTCTCACACACACACACACACACACACACACACACACACACACACACACAC
>CABHPP010092765.1:0-12569 GCA_902168425.1 Peromyscus attwateri | reverse complement strand
CACACACACACACACACACACACACACACACACACACACACACACACTTATTGATAGCTCCCCTATCCTAATATGAATCATTACAATTCCCAGCACGTCCCCTTGTTTCCTCTTCAATTCTCTTTTTAAGGAAACAGCTACTCTGAGTCATTCTGAAAGAATCACGGGCTTTGCTTCAATTGTCACATGTGTGACAACCAAGATAAGTTGGAGACTTGTGTTTGGTAACTACCATTGGCATTCTCCAAAATAAGTAATGTATTACTTGGCTCCATATTAACAAACTAACCTAACTTCAAAACTAAGACACACACTCCCTTCCAACCTCAAATATTTTCCTTTCTCTACCTCATAAATTCTATCAAATGCACTAGTTGTGCTATAAGGGATTCATTTTTCAAAACATATCTGTGGCATAATTTACTGAAAATGGTTAAAACTTTAAGAATGAGTCAGCTAGGGTTGGAGAGATGACTCAGTGACTTAAAGAACTGGCTGACTGCTCTTCCAGAGGACCCAGGTTGGATTCCCAGCACCCACATGGCAGTTCACAACCATCTGTAACTCCAGTTCCAGGAGTATCTAACGCCATCTTCCGACCTCAAAGGGCACTGCATTTGCACATGGTTCACAGACGTAGCACCCAGGCAAGACACCCACATACAAAACTTTTACAAAATAAAATAAAATAAAATAAAAATTTTAAAACAGAACAAGTTACCTAATAGCAAACAGATCACATTAAGAGAAAGATTAGATGTGTCTGAGGCAAAAAAAAAAAAAAGCCAAAGTGGGGGAAAAAAAAGAGAATTCACAAATTCAAATAATACTGAGACATTTCAAACTTTCAGTAAAGAAATTTTTAGACTTCCTATGATGATACATATCTTGTACCAAAAGTTTTTAACCAAAGGGAAGCTTGGAACCCAGCGTGCCATTCTCAGACACGGGTATAGGACGAAACAGTACCTCGTACCTCGGTGTGAACAATGTTACTCTGTGTTTCCTCCCTCTTCAGCTGGTCTGGAGTTCTGCAGCCAGGGATGACAAGCAGCATATTGGAAGTGTCTGCTATCTTCAGGTCGTAGGTCTTGTCTCGACTACACAACACAGCTTGCTCGTCCTTGTCCCCTCGAATCACAAAACTACAGGAAAACGGGGTGGGGGCGGAAGACGTGGCTTATTGAGACACTCGTGGATATCTCATTTCAAATACTTCCCAGTTCCTCTGGCTTCTAGATTTAAAATTCAGCCTTGGGGCTGTACCTGTGCTACTTTGAAGGAGAAATCCACCCACCCCCACTACACCCCCAGGTTCAAACATTTGAACACTTGAGCCCCAGTGGGTGGCACTACTGGGGGAGATTTAGGAGGTGTGACCTTGTGGGAGGAAGTGTGTCCCTGAGGGTGAGCTTTGAGAGTATAGACCTTGCCTTCTTCCAGCTCACTCTCTCAACTCTGTGCTTGCCACAAAAGATGTGTCTCTCAGCTTCCTACTCCCACTGCACGCCTGCAGCTGGCTGCCAGGCTCTCTCACAATGATGGACTCTTTTTTTTTTTTTTTAAGATATATTTATTTATTTATTTATTTTTGGTTTTTTCGAGACAGGGTTTCTCTGTGTAGCTTTGCACCTTTCCTGGGGCTCACTTGGTAGCCCAGGCTGGCCTCGAACTCACAGAGATCCGCCTGGCTCTGCCTCCCGAGTGCTGGGATTAAAGGCGTGTGCCACCAACGCCCGGCAAGATTTATTTATTTATTATGTGTATTATTCTGCCTGCATGTATGCCTGCAGGCCAGAAGAGGGCACCAGATCTCATTACAGATGGTTGTGAGCCACCATGTGGTTGCTGGGAATTGAACTCAGGACCTCTGGAAGAACAGCCAGTGCTCTTAATCTCAGAGTCATCTCCCCAGCCCCACAATGATGGACTCTTAACATCCGGAATCATAAGCACAAATGAAATTTTCCTTCTATAAGCTGCCTTGGTCAAAGTGGGATTTTTGTTTGTTTTGATTTTTTTTTTTTTTGAATCGCAAAACAGCAAAGAAACTGATACAGGCCCCTGTGGTACAATAATGGAGTCCACAGAAAAAAAACACCAGGACGTAGAGCTAGCTAGCTATCTGGTACCTAACCAAGGAAAATTAATTAAATACAGGCAAGAAAGACTCCAAGAGACCAGAAGGCCAAATGTCACCACAGACAGGCTAAGAAAACCAGAAGACACTGCATCCAGATGCTTTAGTCATGATGCTGTGGTATGCAGCTGGCTGAAGGGCCAATGGTGACACTCACTTGTGATTCTAGCCATTAGGAGGTGGAGGCAAGGGGATCAGAAGTTCAAGGCCATCCTCAGCTACATAGTAAGATGGTACGTGGTGGGTTTGAGGTCAGCCTCATCTACTTGAGATCCTTTCTAAAAAAAAAAAAAACAAAACAAAACAAAACCAAAACCCCGCCGGGGGTTGGTGGCACACGCCTTTAATCCCAGCACTCGGGAGGCAGAGGCAGGCGGATCTCTGTGAGTCTGAGGCCAGCCTGGGCTACCAAGTGAGCTCCAGGAAAGGCGTAAAGCTACACAGAGAAACCCTGTCTCGAAAAACCAAAAAAAAAAAAAACCCAAAACCCCAAACAAACCAAAAAGCAAAGGGAAAGAAAATGACACAGCAGTCTTCTAAAATGGGCTAAAGTGGCACTTTACTTCTCACATACAGAGACACCTTGGAGAAGACAGGCAGACTGGGATACGGTAGGTCTGGGATGAGACCTGGGATTCTGCATCTCTCACAAGTTCCCAGAGGATAAGGATGCAGCTGGTACCCACTCTAGTCCTCCTTGTTTTATTCTGCACAGTCAAAGGTTCACAGCATGGCCTAATCATCGGCTGTGTGGCAGAGAGACCTTGGGAAAAGAAGGCTGCATGAGAACCCTATTTACAAACCAGACTAAAGACTAGAGTTCACCACAACTGAAGAAGAGCAAAGATGAAGGTGAAGGAGCTGGAGAGATGGCTCAGTGGTTAAGAGTACTGGCTGTTCTTCCAAAGGACCTGGGTTCAATTCCCAGCACCCACATGGCAATTCCCAACAGTCTATAACTCCAGTTCTAGGGGATCTGATACCTTCATATAGACATACATGCAGGAAAACATTAAATAAATAAATAAATAAATAAGTCTTTTTAAAAAAAGGTGAAGGTGAGGAGGAGGGAGAAGAAAGGCGAACATGACAGAGATTCTGAGGTGTTGGTTCTGTTTTCATTACCTATGAAGTATTTTATACTTTTATGTACAGAGAGTTGTCCTCTGGCTTCAAATCACACAAAGGCGCTCTCTCTCTCTCTCTCTCTCTCTCTCTCTCTCTCTCTCTCTTTCTCTCTCTCTCTCTCTCTCTCTCTCTGTGTGTGTGTGTGTGTGTGTGTGTGTGTGTGTGTGTGTGTGTGAGAGAGAGAGAGAGAGAGAGAGAGAGAGAGAGAGAAAGAGAAAGAGAGACAGAGAGAGAGAGAAAGGGCTGTGGGGATGTATCTCACTCCATTGGTAGAGTGCTTGCCTAGCCTGCTAGAGACTCTGTCTTGGGGAGTGGGGGTGTCAAAAGGCACGTTTTAATATCTTTAATATCTTGGTTTTACCAACTAAATTAAATAATTACTATAAATTAACTGAACAAAGAAAAGATCCTTCACACCTTAAGTCCTTCTTAATCTCCAATTCAGCTGGATGGAAATACGAAGTTTTGGGGCAATTCTCTTAAGGACACTTTGTGACCAGCTGGTGAACTAGAACACTATGTGATGGGTAAAATATACAAACTCAAAGAGAGCCTAGACGGTCCGACTAAAATGAACCTAGGGGACGAAGCAACGCCTAAGGAAATACAAGAAGGAATCAATTGGCAGGAGTCACTTCTGCACAAAATAAACGGGTCCAAAACTAGTTGAGGAGGATGGCAGGATGGCTCATTTGGTAAAGGTGCTTGCCTCTGGAAGAGCTGCAAATATTCTTAACTATGACCCATGTCTTCAGCCAGCCCCTATTTTCCATCTTTTTTTTTTCCCCTACAGGACCTGGGATCCAATCTATAGCCTGAAGCCTATAACATAAGCACTTTATCACTAAGCCCAAACCAGTTCCATCCAGGGCCCCTTGGGTTTTAAAATCCAAGGTCTTGGCAGCAAACTTGTGGTTGACCTGGAATCAGAAACAGCTCCAGATCTTCAGTCAGTGACACCCGCCCCCCGCAACCAAGTCTACATCAGGCTTTAAACTTTTGCCTCATCTGTCCCACCTACTGTCCGAGTAAAAGAAACCCAAGTGGAAGGCAGGAACTCTCTATGTAGATACTGCCGCTATATTCTGAGATAGAAAAACTATGTTCTGTAGAGTCCTTGGCATCACTGCTAAGGCGTTCAGAACTCCCTGGCGGTCTCTGTTCCTGACATTCTCCCGCTGGCATCTCTCTCTAAATTCAGCTGAATCATGCTAACACGTCAATCTAGCAGAGGCATGGATTCCTCCTGGCAGATGACAGCAAACCGGGGATCCGCCCACCCGCCGCTATTGGCCCAATCAAAGCAACTCTCTGGACCAGTTCTTACTTCGGAGATCCCACACTACAAAACTCAACAGGGAGGTGGCCTTGCGCGAGGCTGGGGATCGGCGTGTCCCGGGGTACCCCCCAACCCCATCCTGGCTCACCTGTGCCCGGCCTCCAGCTGCTGGCACAGTGCGGGGTCCAGCTCCAGCAGGCAGAAGTCGCCGGAGGCCGCGCCGCTGGTGCCGGGACCGAAGCTCAGGCAGTGCACAGTGGGCAGCAGCTCGGCGGCGTTCAGCTTGGCGACCTGCAACGTCGCGTCCACCTCCTCGCGGGTCCTCCGCGAAGCGGGCGGCCGAGGCATGCTGCGGCACCGAGAGGGGCGTGTCGCCGACCGTGGAGATCCGAGCGCCCGGGGACTTCAAAAGCGCGCCAAGTCGGCTGGAGCGGGCTTCCGGGGAGGAGCGGGGCGTGTCCCGGGAAAGTCGGAAAGCTCCCGGGCGCGCTTGTCACAGGGCAGTCCGCTCACCGCGTGTGTGCAAGTCCCATATAGCTGAGGGCAAGCGTGGGTTTCCCCTGAGGACTCCGGAAAAGTCGTGTTAGCTGTTCTGCTTCCCGGCGGGGCCAAGCACAGAACTTGCACCCAACCCCTTCCGCCGCACTGTGCCCGCCCCCTTCTTTCCCGCCAAAGCTGCCTTTTCTCTCCGGCTGTGGTGGATCCTGGTAATGAGCTGTTTTGCGTGCACGATTTCTTTAACCCGTGACCATGACCCATTAAGGCAGGAATCCTGGTGATCCCTTCATGCAAATGAAAAGCAGGATGCTTGCCAGGGATGGCACAGCCTGGAGATAGATGGCAAAGTCTGAATCCAGGCTAATCTATGGTGGCTCCAAAATTGCCCTGTCCAGTTTTATATAGACAGTCCAGGACCAGGACTAGCAGAATCAGATGCGGCATCTCACTTGTTTGGGCTTGGAGACGATCCAAGATGGGAAATAACGCCTCCTGTTCGTTAAATACTTCATTTGTGCTAAGTGACATATGAGACTTCTATCCGCTAAAAGCTGTATGCCTGGTTCTGGGAGGGCCCTGCAGGCTCCAGGGAAGAGCCAGAGCTAATTCAGCACTGCATGGTGTGATGTCTTCTTGACCACGGTTTGCAATGACCCCAAACTGTTTTAAGATGAAAACTCATACATAGACTCCCATCCATGAACTTGTAACTGCTTGGTTGAGAGCTCTCCAAGGGATGCCAGCGAACTCCCACAGACCTGGCTGCCCATGGAAGCTGAAACCTCCGAAGAGGAATAATTCTTCTTAGAGGGAGTGGCCTCCTACTCATTCCTGTAAGTTAGACTTTAGTTGAAGTAGAAGAATGTATTGGTTGGGAATATTGAAGGGCTGAATTCCAAGGAAATGAACAAGTTTGTTTGCTGTTTATTTTCCCCCCAGGCCTTTTGATGAATCGATATTTGGAAAGCAATGGAGCAGAGCATCCTCAGGGTCTGCCAGAAGTTCTAGTTGGAGGAACAGTCAGTCTATCACTTCATTAATCTTCTCTTTTAAAACATCTGAACCGCCTGGCATGGTGGTGCACACTTTTAATCCCAGCACTGGGGAGGCAGAGCCAGGCAGAGATCTCTGTGAGTTCCAGGCCAGCCTGGTCTTGAGTGAGATCCAGGACAGGCACCAAGACTACACAGAGAAACACTGTCTCAAAAAAAAAAAAAAAAAAAAAAAAGACATCCGAACCACCTGTCATGGTGGTGCATGCCGTTAGTCCCAGAACTCAGTAGACGGAGGCAGGTGGATTGCTATGAGTCTGAGGCCAGCCTGGTCTACATAGTGACCTCCAAGCCAGCCAAAAAGCTACATAGAGAGAGGCCATCTCAAAAAGCAAAACTCTGAACCCGTAAGGAAAATGATGGAGCAATGTACTGAACATGAAAGTGTTGAGAACTCATTACAGTGAGATGACTCAAGGTTGGTAAGTGTTTGCCATGCAAGCCTAATGACCTGACTTCAATCCCCAGAACACAGTGGAAGGAGAGACCCAACTCCCAAAAGTTGTCCTCTGACATGTACACATTCGCCATGGCACACACCCACCTATACTTTCACATGCACTTATAACCACACACAATAATAATAAAGAAAATTTTAAAAAAATATTTGGAAGATAACCAACCATTGAAAGTGAACTATTAAAATGGAAACATTCAAAGGTGCTCGCTGCCAAGGCTGATGACCTGAGTTCAGTCCCAAGAATCTACAGTAGAAGGGGAGAAGCAACTTCTGAAAGTTGTCCTCTGACCTCCATGAGCCATGGCAAGTGTGCACCACCCTCACACATGATAATAAAATAAAAAAATTGCCGGGCGATGGTGGTGCATGTCTTTAATCCCAGCACTCAGGAGGCAGAGCTAGGCGGATCTCTGTGAGTTCGAGGCCAGCTTGGTCTACAGAGCAAGCAAGATCCAGGACAGGCACCAAAACTACACAGAGAAACCCTATCCTGAAAAAAAACAAAACAAAACAAAAAAATAAAATAAAATGAAATAAAATAATTTAGCTAGGCAGTGGTGGCACATGCCTTTAATACCAGCACTTGGGAGGCAGAGGCAGGTGGATCTCTGAGTTCGAGGCCAATATGGTCTACAGACTTAGTTCCAAGACAGCCAGGGCTACACAAGAGAAACTCTGTCTCCCAAAACCAAAACCAAACAAACAAACAAACAAAAAAAAAAGGGTTGGGAGCATTCCCTACAACCAGAAGTAGTATAGGATAGAGAGAAGAGGGACATTTTCAATAGACAGATTTGTCTTGGAATCCTAATTGTCCTCAGAGTGACATCTAGCAAATTATTTTTTTCTAGCTTCAACCTCTTATATTTATCATTACTAATTGAATAATTTCACTTTTTTTTCTTTTTTCTTTCTTTTCTTTTCTTTTCTTTTCTTTTTTTTTTTGGTTTGGTTTTTGGTTTTTCAAGACAGGGTTTCTCTGTGCGTAGCCATGGCTGTCCTGGCACCAGCTCTGTAGACTAGGCTGGCCTCGAACTTACAGAGATCTGCCTGCCTCTGCTTCCCAAGTGCTGGAATTAAAACCATGTGCCACCACTGCCCAGTAAATAAGTTCATTTCTATTGAATGAGACCAAGTTAAGTTTCTTATTGCTGCAACAAAATACCCCCAACAAAAGCAACTCCAGGAAGAGTTTATTTTGGCTTGAAATCCAAAGGCAATACAGTCCATCTCCCTAGGGAAAAGGCACGGTGGCAGGGGCAGGCAGTATCTGGTCATATTGCACCTGCAGTCAGGAAGCAGAGCGGAAGGAATGCTTGTGCTCGCCGTGCTCTCAATACACGACACAGCCCCAGCCCATGAGATGGTACAGCCCACATTTAGGGCGGATCTTCTCTCTTGAGTTAACCTCATCGAGAAAATCCCTCACTGACATGCCCAGAGGTTTCTTTCCAGGGTGATTCTAAATTCCGTCCAGTTGACAACCCACATTAGCCGTCTTATTTCACTTCCTGCAAGCTGGACTTGGGTTTCTCTGTGAACATTGAACGACTGTTTGTGCCAAGGAGTACTAACACAGGCTGCTGGGGGAAAGAGAGTTGTCATCAACAACCATGAACCCTGGGTGCCCCACTACCAACCAACTAGATAAGATGTGTGCCATAGTGCTCCAATGGCAAGTCCGTTATGAGGTAGCCAACCTCCTTCTGATTGGAACTGGAGCTGGTTCCACATAAAGGAATTCATGTTCGGTACTGTAAACCTGGCCAAAAGCCCATGCTTAGGAGATCTTAGGATCTCATGGGGAAACTACTGCTGTTGTTTTATTAAGTAGACATGGTGTGTCTATCACATTGCCTTTCAAATGACTACGTTAACTGTTGTAGATGAATGCTACTATCAGCTTCTATCAGAGAGGCTTCTTCTTGTGGTCAGAGGTGACTGCAGAGGTTCATAATTGGTCACAGTGCTGGGAATAGTGACTCTTGAATGTTTGGCCATAAGTATGACATCCGTGTTATCCTGTTCAAGGCTCCGGGAACATCATGCAAGGAAAAGGAGGTAGGAAAAAAGTAAGAGCCAGAGGATAAGGTGGAGTGTAGAGCCCTGGCCCCCCATTTTGGGTAGCTGTTGCCTTGCTTGCCGACCTTGACCAGATGTCCTCCCTATGCTGATTCCCTGCCGGTTTTCTTCTTCCTGAACACTCACCGGAGGTTCTTTGTTTGTGTATCCTGCATTTGGTGTAAACAGCTTAGATGCAAGAATGTAGAACATCGGTAGTGAACTTCTGCCCTCTGGGGTTCTCCCATTCTGCTGTAAGCCTGTATTTAAGGTTTCCTCCCTCCTTCAATAAATGGCATTCGGCGTTCTGCTGGGGCGAATGACCCACTGTCTCTTGTCTCTGTTTTTTAATCCACAGCCCCTTGCTCAGACATGGTGAATGGGTGGTGGTAGCGTGGGCGCTACCACAACAGTGGAGTGTTTTGGAATGCTATCTTCTGGGCATAGCATGGCCATGGCACTCTTGAACTCACAGCAACTGTGATTCCCTGCAATACCTACACGAGACTGGGCTCATCAACATCTTATCATAGAGGAAGAGGACTCATGAGGTCCCTACCCCTCTCTGAGGATTTATAGATAGCAAATGGTTGCTCAGGGGAAAGGAGACATTTTCTTTAGTAGTGTAGCCACTGGTAAATTGCTCGTGCTTGTATAAGTAACCTCTTGTCCATGCTCCTGTAAGCAACCCTGTTGTTGGTTGGTTTTGCTTTCTTGGCTCTTTGCTCTTTTGGGGGCCTGCCACTCAGCTCCCAAATAAATCACACAGAGAGGCTTATTCTTAATTATAAATGCCTCGCCTTAGCTTGACTTTTTGCTAGCCAGCTTTTCTTAAATTATCCCTGTCTACCTTTTGCCTCTGGGCTTTTACCTTTCTCATACTTCTATATATCTTACTTTCACTCTTACTCCATGGCTGGCTAGGTGGCTGGGTGGCTGTGTGGCTAGCCCTTGGCATCTTCCTCTCTTTGTTCTCTTTCTCCTTTTTCTCCCAGATTTCTCCTTCTAGTCATTTTCTCTACTTGCCAGCCCCACCTATCCTATCTCCTGCCTGGCTGTTGGCCATTCAACTCCTTATTAGACCATCAGGTGTTTTAGACAGGCAAAATAACACGGCTTCACAGAGTTAAACAAATGCAACATAAAAGAATGCAGCACATCTTTGCCTCGTTAAAACAAATGTTCCACAGCATAAACAAAAGGAACACATCTTAAAATAATATGCTACGCTCACACATGATTGAGCCTGTATGATAATGAGTATTCAGAGATGGGTAATGCCTGGGGGGCACTCACCAACCTAAGACAGAGCGCCTGTGTGGCCTGGGCAGGCGTCTCCATGACAGGTAAGGTGACCTGCTGACGTCCCACGCAACCTAAGTCAGAAGCTCATTTTTTAGTAAAAGGGGGACCTGTAGGGTCCTGGCCCCTGTTTTGGGTAACTGCTGCCTTGCTTGCTGACTTTGACCTTGATATCTTCCCTATGCTAATTCCCTGCCGGGTTCCACCCTCCTGAATGCTTAAGGGAAGTTCCTTGTCTGTGTATCCTGCATAATGGGTGTTAACAGCTTAGATGCAAGATTGTAAAACATTGGTAGCGAACTTCTGCCCTCCGGGGCTTCTCCCATTGTGCTGTAAGCCTGTATTTAAGACCTCCTCCCTCCTTCAATAAACAGCATTCGGCATTAAAAAAAAAAAAAAAAAAAGAATTTGTTTAAAAAAAAAAGTCACATTCCCCAGTCTAGAACTTGAGAAGAGGGTTTATGTCTATAAAATTTATGTCATTAATTAATAATCATGAAAGATGAGAGGAGCCTTTGCTCAATGGCTAGGCATCTGATTGTTATTGTGGTTTTAAATCTTACTTTAGTGTTTGTGATCATGTGACTCTGTGTTCTGGGCCCAGGGTGAGGCAGAATAGTATGGTGTCACAAATGAATGACAGTGGCTAGTCAAATCACGATGGACAATAAAAACCAAATTCCATCTTGGTCAGTATTTAACATTTTAATAAAAACTTGTTTTAAATTTGCCCCCCCCCAAAATAATAATAATATACTACAATACAACCCTAGTGAAATTCATTGGGTCTTGGGGGCAGGGGATAGATGTGAGGCTAGTTAGAAGGAGGGAGGAGATCAGTGAGAGTGGGCAAGGAACAAGAATATGTATTCATTACTTTTCTGTTCCATGACAAAACAGGATGATCAAGGCAGCTTATAGAAGAAAGAGTTTATTTGGGCTGAGGACTCCAGAGGGCTAATAGTCCAGGGTGGCAGGGATGGCAGTGAGGCAAGGCACCTGGGACAGGAAACTCAGCTAACATCTTGAAGCAAAGTGATCAAAATGCAGATGAGCAAGTCTTTTTTCCTCTCAACACTCTCCTCCAGTGACATACATATTTCCTCTAGCTAGGCTGCACCTCCTAGACCTCCCCAAACAGTGCCACGAACTGTGCAAATGCTCGAGACTATGGGAAACATTTCTCATTCAAACTATCACAGAAGGTAATGGAAGGGTTAAATATGATCAAACCACATTATGTTCATGTGTGAAAATGTTGTAATGAAACCCATTATTGCATTGACAAATGGTCCCATTGTTAAAGCAACAGTTGGAGGAAGAGGAAGAACATTTTTCAGGAGCTCAAATGGATGAAAATTTATTTAATGCCAATTCTGAGGAAGAAATGAAAGATTTACCAAAGCAAAGGCTTTCTAAAAAACAGAAGAAAAAGAAACAGAAATCAGCCCAGAATTATGACAACAATTTCAATGAAAATGGAACTGAAGAAGGAGTAAAGGTTGATCTAGAAGATACTAACTTAAATGAAGACAATGCCAAAGAGTTAGAAAATCGGCCCCAAGAAAGTGTCTGCATCACAGAGACCACAGAAGTGTGTGAGGATCCAAAGAGTGAAGCTAAAAGTGTTCCTGAATCCAAAGGAAAGAAAAGCGAAGATGGGGGAAAAAAATCTGTCAAAGTACCTGCCAAACCACAAACAGTGAGTGATATCCTCATCAGCTGTGCGACCTGCCATAGTGAATTTCCATCCCAGAATAAACTGTTTGGTCATCTAAAGGCTACTGGTCGTGCAAGAGCAGTGCAAGAGCAGCTTCAGCAGCAGCATCTTTAAAGAGTGTAACAAGTGGTCGAAACAAGAAAGAGAAGCATAAAACCAGATAGGAATTCTGCCAACTCTTTCTTTCTTTTTTCCTTTTAACTGTCTCTAGATTTTGAAACCAAAAACAGAACCGAAATAATATAGAGTTAAAATTTCATTGATCTGCGATTTATTGCATTGTGGAAGATTATTTTTATCTTATAAAGACATTTTTGTTTAATATAGATATTTTTAAAAACATTTCACTAGTGATTGGTTCTAAAAAACAAAGAAACCCATTATTATCTGTAATTAATATATGCTAATAAAATGCATTTTTTTAAAAAAAAAGGAATGATGCATGATAGGGTTGGGGGTATAGCTCCATGATGGACAGATTGGATTGCCTAGCATGGAAAGGCTCTGGCTGGAATCCCCAGCACAGAGAAAAAATGTCAATGGCAAGGATTACAGGCATTGGGAGAAACAGAATCAAGTAGTGTCTTAGTGTCTCAGAATCTGCTCCACCTTTGAATAACTTCAGATGAGGTAGAGTTCCAGTTTGCAACAAGATTAATTCATTTATGGGGAATACAATAGCTTAAACCATATCTTCTGAAAAAACGCTGACAAAAATTTCACTTGTTGAATACAGAGGAGGAGTTTTGGTGGGGAGCAGAGGGGAGTCGGGGAGGAAAGGAGGGAGGGGAGGCTGTGGTCGGGATATATATTAAATAAATTAATTAAAATAATAATAATTAAAAAAAAGCTTATAGGATGATATAAATTTCATATTATTAAAATGTGTTTGTGTATACAAATTTCACTTGTGTTGAAAGAAAAAAAAA
>CABHPP010092764.1:0-11155 GCA_902168425.1 Peromyscus attwateri | reverse complement strand
AGAGAGAGAGAGAGAGAGAGAGAGAGAGAGAGAGAAACAGACACACAGACAGTTTTAGGAAAAACCCACTATATTTCACTATTGATGTACTAGTAATATATGTATTTTATAATATGTCTCATTTTTGTTAAAATGTCTTTTAATAGAAATGCACATGGCTGTCCATAAAAGAAGAAACATTAAGTGATCCTCACAGTGAGTCTGTTCATACTTTGTCTTGAACATCAAAGATTTCAAGATTTAATTGAGTACTTAATTTAAAATGTCAGATCATTTGTGTATTTGAAATTTTTATATTATGAATGAAATATTAAACTAGCATATTTCAATCATAGTTGCACATTGTAAATACTACTTCATGTAGTAATGAAGAAAGACAAAATTGTGAGCAAAACCATTTACTTTGATTGAGACATCTATTCAAGGAATTCTTTCACTAAGTGTTCCTCTCTGCTACCAACAGTAGCCTGCACTGTTTTCGTTAACAGTTGCATATATGAAGAATATAACTTTCATAACTTATACACTTTTTTAGGAATAGAAACTGTACCTCAAATCTATGTATGAAGAAATTCTTCTTTAGGCAAGAAGAAGGGGGCTTTATCTACAATTTTCATCATATTTCTTAATTGATACTTTGAAGTTATACTTAGCATATTTCCATGTCCTAATACCACTGGATTTATCTTTCATCATGGCTTCTAATGAATTTTATATAAAAACATTTCACTTGGCAAATGGAAAAAATAACTCAATTTCTATTTTATTAAATCAAAAGCGTTGATTCTTTTGAAAGCACTAACTTAGCCACTATAAAACACTCAATGATTTCTTTGTGTGTTTTATTTGTTTCCTCCTCTTTACTGGGCTTTCTTTTTATCCTTGTCTCTCTGTTTCCTCCAAGCACATTGAACTTACGACTGGCTTTCAGAAGTTCTGAATAAGTTGTGACTCTAGAACAATCAGTTAAAACACCACAGAAGGGAATGAAAATGATAATGATGAGGACATGGAGAACCCTTTCCTTAGCTGCCTTGTTGGGCCTCAGAATCCACCAGATGCATGCAGTTACCATCATCATTTTACTGGGGGGAGACTGGGACACAAGAGAGCTTAAATACCTATCCAAGTTCTCAGACATTGTCCAAACTGGACCAGGATATTTCATCCAAGAGCCTGCTATTGATTTTACATACGTACCAGGGCCATCCTGAGAGTAAAAGGATGTTCTGAAATAAAAAGTACTCAATTGCTGCTACATTTTTGACTGAGTGTTGTTTTTTTTATGTTGATAGACATAAAAGGATGCAATCGGAGACCATTTTCAATTATATAACTCCTCCTACAATGAAAATAATATGTAGTAAAAATACATTATTAGTGTGAAAATATATCTTATTGTAATAGAAAATCAGATCAACTAATTTGTTTATTCGTGCTACTTTTAAATGAATTTTTACCATATCACCATCTCAAACTGTAACATGGAGGATTTTGCTGAAGAATTTAGTTGTCAATATTTTCTTTATTTTGAACTTTCCATAAAATCTTTGTGTTTAATTTATAGTTGAAGAATTGAAATTTTCTATTTTGCACCTAAAAATTGGCTGCTCTCCATAAAACATAACAATTTTGCTATAGTTATTTTCACTATAGTTGTTCAGATAAGAAATGCAGAGCAAACTGTCCTAAAGGAAAGATACCCTCCATTCAAATTTGAACTAAAAGTGTAAATATTTTAGCTCAAATATTTTCCCAAGTAATATATACACACACACACACACACACACACACACACATACACACACACACACACACATCCTCCACTCAGAGTGCAGGAATTTTTACATGAAAATGTCTGTTATTAAAACCTTGGAAAATGATTCGCTTGGAAGTTTCTTCAAATGTGCCACTAAATCAAAGACTATGTCTCAGGACACATTTATAGGTGTCCCACATCAAGACGCAATAACCCAGAACTGTACATGTTTAACATTCAATCTATGCATCATTTGCTCTCTGTATGCAGTTTTTTTCCATATTCTTTGTTTTTGTAGATGTTTATTTCAATATCTTTGTATTTTCAAGCAGTGAAATGCACTGAACCTTGAGAACGTACCATTATTGACTTTCTATTAACTGAATCCTATTTAGAGAACTCCAACTAACTTCAAAACAAACAAAACATGAATTTGAAGCTTAATTTTCAGAAATTAGCACTATCCTCTCTGCCACAGAGCCTACAGTAATTGGTAAATATTTTATTTCTTCACTAAAGGAATTCTAAAAGTGTGGTTTGGATTCCATCTATTCCATGGATCTATTGGAACTGATTCATGTCCTGTTTGGAGTCAAAGGTCAAACAGCATGGGTACAATACTAATGTTACTTCATTGTCCCATTCTCCTGTTAGTGGAGCCAATAGCCAATGCTTTCCACACGTGGATAGGAAGAGAAGTGTAATCCCAAAGTGGTTAGTGAGAATCTTTTGCTCTCAGTGATAAGGAATGCACTCCTTGCAGTCCCCGGTTCATTATTTTGCTCACGGCTACATAATATGATTATTAGCTTGAGGTAGAAGAAAGCGTTTCTACAGCGGATTCATGCGTTGCCATTCACGTCTCTGGAGACATCACCACAGCCCATTCACTGTTCATTGTTAACCTTCTCTAGAATGGTACATGTGGTATTTATTTTTATTGTATGTGAATGTTCATTTGAGTTCATTTCTGCCTGACAGGAATCTTCATGAAACAACCGGGTAAAAAGATTTGCCTTGCAAAACCACTACAATGGAAGATACCAGAAAGTTCTTTATGGGCCATGTGGCAGAATTCCACATATTTCACTTACAAGTGATCTGAAATATTCTACACATATTTCTTACTATACATATTTCACTTACAAGTAATCTAAAATATTCCATATTTTCTACAGACTGTTAGCCTGTTGCCTAAGGGCTTCACACGTCCTAAAGCCAGCAGAAAAAGACAAAACACAGAGTCCCCGGCAAAAGTAGCAGCATGGGGCACATTTCCTCAGTATCATTTAAAACTAGAAAGTACTCCCCAACCCTCGATGGCTTTTCCTGTCACTAGGTACTTTGTTTTATCAGCAAGTACCTGAAGACTCACACTGAAAAAGTTGGTTTCATTCTGAATGGGGCTGAGGTAAGAAAGGTGGTCATCAATGACCTTCTTTAAGATGCAATGACCTGTTTAGATGAGTTGTCTGCTCAAATGTGCATGCATTTCTAGAGCATAGTTAAACCAGAGGATGGTGCACAGTAGAATAAATCCATCCTTACTTATTTTAATGGAACTGTTGCTAATAGTTCATTTGGTGCTCTGAATGTGGTTAGGGCTAATTCCAAGTAGGACAGTAGAAAGCTTTGAACAAGAACTTTTTTTTTCTTAATTTTTATTGTATGTATGATGTGGGGGACAGGACACAGCATACATACAATAGCAGACATGGGAAGGAGAGAATAACTTTGTGGAGTGTGTTCTCCCTTCCAGCTTTACTTAGACTCTAGAAATCAATTTAGTTTACCAGGATGCAAAACAAGTGCCTTTAACCAGTCAAGACATCTCGCTGGTCCTTGAGCTACAGCTTTCACAAAAATAAATAAGATTAGTAAGAAACACATAAAATGTTTGTGATCATCTTTTCTACACGGAGCCATGGTGCTAAATCATTTGTGAAGCAAAGCAAAAATAAATAATTATTAATCAATGCTTCTGTTATCCTCTCAAGACAACTAATACCCTAACCCTAATTATTTGAACATTCAGAAATGTTGTGTGGACTCTGTCGTCTCCTATGGAAACGAAATATCTGTTTTCATATACACACACATACTACATATTCTTTGAAGTGAGATGCTATGATATTGATATATTTTAGATATTTCGAAAAATAAAACACTATGTATTCGGTTTAAAGGGTTGTGTTATTGACATTACAGCTTTTAACTCTGAAATCCAATTTTAGTGATATTTTTATTCTTTAAAGTAAAAATCCCCGCCGGGCGGTGGTGGTGCACGCCTTTAATCCCAGCACTCAGGAGGCAGAGGCAGGTGGATCTCTGTGAGTTCGAGGCCAGCCTGGTCTCCAAAGCGAGTTCCAGGAAAGGTGCAAAGCTACAAAGAGAAACCCTGTCTCGAAAAAAGCAAAAAATAAAAAAAAAGTAAAAATCCCTTCACCGGGACCTCCATCCAACTCCCTCTGTTGCCTCGAACACCATGTCCATTCCAGCTTCATATCCTCTTTTTTTTATTTGTGTTTTTTTTTTTAACTACCTGAATCCAATTAATGCTTCCCCCATGATTATGGGTGTGTGGCCATCCATGGGGTCACTGACCACATACTAGTAACCACATGCCCAATACAGAGTGGATTCTCTATCCCATTCTACATTTTTTTGAATAGCACACAAATTTCAAAAATATTTTATGAAGGGAATCAAATCACATCCTCCCATAGTTTTTTAATGTAAATTAATATAAATGAATGGTCTACCTTATTACATAAAAATCCAGTGATATTGACAATTCATTTTAACTATAGGAACCAAAATAGCTTCACTTCAAAAAGCTAGAAAACAAATCTCATTTGATTCTCTACTATTAAGGAATCATAAACTACCGTTGGAATTATACAATATCAAAATAATTTACATAAAAGCAAACTACCAAACATTTTGAGGATTCATTCCCTAGTACGTATCTTGATTTTATTTGATTTTTACTTTTGTGTATTTGTGTATGTATGTGTGTGCCAGTGCTCAAGGAGTCCAGAAGAGGGTGTTGACTCTCTTAGAGTCGGAGATACAGACATTACCTGATATGGCTTCGGGGAAACTAAACTCGGGATGTTCACAAGAGCAGCAAGGACTCTGATCCATCTGTCCTGCTCATTAATCCTTTCCTAATGTTAGTAATTAGAGACACTTATTGAATACTTAAAATACTTAACGTGCTCGTGACCCTGTGTAAAATACTCTATATACGTGAATGCTCTGAGTTTCCATAAAATGTTTTATTGTGCCAGCTTTACAAATAAAAAATCCAAGCCTAAAGATAGTAAATGACTAATCCAAAGGCACCCATAAAATCATAAAATAAATTCCTATGGCCACAAAGGTACAAACCTTTGAACCTTCAACCTTGGAGAGGTAAATTACAGTATGTCTATTAGTTGCTTTTGCGTAACTTTTAACAAAACGTCTGAAAAGGCTGGGAAAAAGGCAACTTAGAGTGAGGAAAGACCTTTTGTCTCCCAGTTTGGGAGATTTGAGTTTGTTATCCTTGACTCCATTGGTTGATTTGTGAGGAGCATCTTGGTCTAAGAAACAGGAGGCTGCAGGATGCAGAGAGGATGGAGAAGGGGCTGTAGGCACAGACACTCTCTTCCCAGGCATGTCTCCCATTGACCTACTTCCTCCTGCTAGGGCTCACCTCTTGAAACTTGCAAAACTTCTAAAAATAACGCCACCAACTGGGGAACAAGTGTCTGACAGGTGAGCCGGAGGGGGGTACTTCATATTCAAATCGTTAACAATGCGCGTCCCACTAGGTTCAGAACATCTGAAGAGAAAAAAAACATCCTGCCACATCCAGATAGATGTATTTTCATCACCTGGGCAACACAAACACCACTGGGTCAATCCTTTGTAATGAGGATAAAAAGACTAGAGAAGAATCCCAAAATACATTTTCTAGCAGAGAGAATATCAGGTCAGAATACAAGCAGGTAGCCCGGTATAAAGGAAGGAGGGCTCCTTCCTTTACAACCAGCAGACAAAGCTTCCAAGACAGCTCCCTGCTTTCTTGATCTGAAATTTTTTACCTTCCTTCTTCCCCAGTGCTTTGTTTTGGCCTGTACCTCTGATGCCTGGAATTTTTTTAATAGTTCCTTCACCGAGCTGTCTTTTCTTCCATTTCTAAAGCCATATGAAAAATGTTGCCAGACTAGTGTGCCTAAAAAATGTTTCCTATGAGCCAATGTTTATATATAGGACACACTGCCTCTGTGTTATGTAATGTAACGGTCAATTAAAGAGATTTCTCTGGCCTTGATCAAGCAATAAAAGGTTCAGCACTATTTATAAAAAAAGTCCATAATGAAGTTCAAAGTCCACTTGTCTCCCAATCGTGTTCTATGAGCCCTTCTCTCTAACACTCCACTGACACTCGGTTTCTCCTCTCTATATTTATTTACATTTCCTCTTCCTCAGATACCAACCCAACAGCATTTCTACTCAAGTGTCTCCATTCCTACAACCCTGTTCATACAATGGTTACACTACTCTTTCCGCTTAAAATGTTCATCATCCCATCTATCTAAAACTTACTCCAGAGATGAATCTCTAAGGTATCACTTTCCCAGGTACTTCACCCAGACTTCAAACTTGTCCACTCTGTTCTTAAGGCTGGACTGTTTGTTGTTCGGATTGGCTGTTTTGTGTCGTATTCCATGTGGCTAGACTTTCTCCTGTCAAATAAACTGGGGCTTCGGGCCTTGCTATTTGCTATTTCTTTGATATGACACAAGAGACAGGGTTGGGTCTTTAAGAACCCAACGCTTTGTGAATATTTATTCCATTAATACAAGGCATTATTAATTGGCTAACTTTCTAATGTAAGCTATAGTGACAGGAAGAATGCACATTTGGTTTTGGTGGTTAAACAAATGTTGACCTGACACAAATAGTGTCTAACTACAGTAAACACTCATAACATTTGTGTAAAACACTAACCCAGATGGGCAATAGTGGCGCACACCTTTAATCCCAGCACTCGGGAGGCAGAGGCAGGCGGATCTCTGTGAGTTTGAGGCCAGCCTGGACTACAGAGTGAGTTCCAGGACAGCCAGGGCTACACAACACAGAAACATTGTCTCAAGAAAAAAAGAGAAAAAGAAAAAACACTAACCCAGAAAAAAAAACTTGTTTGAGAATTAGTTCTGATTCATTCTCTCTTGGCTTTTAAATGATTGCCATTGGCTCTTCATCCATTTGACTTATTTTTCCATGTTCAAATTGAAAATGGAATAAGTCTGTTTCTAGACAGTATAATTAGATCAGCTGGAAACATCTGAAACTAAAATCTGTCCTTCTAAAAACACTAAATATCAGTTCTAGTACCTTAATATTTTTCAAATAAGACGTGAGGTACCAACACTGAACTTCGTTCTAAATAATTGTAACGGTTGAGAAATGGAAACCATTGGGCTTTTGCCACAATTTTACTCTTCAAGGACTCATTATGAGGGTTCAATGATCTCCTTGCTGGATCAGCACTCAGAATGGCATGATGGGAATCTCTGGGAGAACTCACAAGAAGTGAATGAAAATTGCCACAGGCAAGAACCATGATCCCTTTACAATGGTAAAAGGAAAAAGGAAGTATCTGTGTCAAGGAGGCAATTCACTTATTTTATGTATATATTAACTATTATATATATATATATATATATATATATATATATATATTAGTGGTGGGTTGAAGGAAAATAGCCCCCCAAAGGGGGAGTGGCACTCTTAAGAGTTGTGGCCATTTTGGAGCAGATGTGGCCTGGTTAAAAAAAGTGTGTCACTGCAGGGATAGGCTTTGAGGTCTCTTATGCTCAAGCTACACCCAGGGAGACAGACCACTCCTTGTTACCTACGGGTCAGTATGTAAGGACTCTCAGCTCCAGCACCATGTCTGCCTGCATGCTGCCTTGCTTCCTGCCATGATGATAATGGACTAAACCTCTGAAAATGTAAGCCACCCAAATTAAATGTTTTTTTCTTTATAAGAGTTGCCATGGTCATGGTGTCTCTTCACAGCAATAGAAACCCTAACTAAGACATAAATTATATATATATATATATATATATATATATATATAGTTTCAGTTATACAGTATATATGTATATTTATAGAGTAATTGTTATTTAAAGGATTTTTATTGTCATAACACAGAATATAAAACTAAAGTTTGAAGTTTGTTGTGTCTTTAGAAAAAATTTCAAATGTGCTATATTATCTAGTTCAGACATTAGGCACAAATTGTTGGTTTAATGCCAAACTCTATTGATACTCTGCTATACTCATAGATGCGTACTTTGTTCAGCCATCATCAGAGAAGCTTCCTCCTGTAGCAGATGGGAACAAGTACAGAGACTCACAACTAGACAATGTACAGAAAGGGAGGGACCTGGGAATACTCAGTGGTAAATGGGATGTCTCCATCATTCCCTCCTCTCAGGGCTCAGAGAACCCTACAGAAGAAAAGGCATAAAGACTGTAATAGCCAAAGTGGATGGAGAACAGCAAGAAAATAAGGCCCTTTAAACCAACAAGAAAAAGCACATATGAACTCACAGACTGGAGCAGCATGATCAGGGCCTACATCAATCTGGGTCAGATGGGGTCCCAGTGTTGAGAGAAATGAACACAATCCCCCATTCCTAATCCAGAAGCTATCTCTAATTGATAACCACTCACCAAGGAAAATTTACAAAATGAACTCAATGGCATTTTGGGAAGTTTTTGTCTCATAATGCTTTGCCAGGGATTTTTGGGTTGTTTATTTGTTTGTATTTTTACTTTACAGGTCCTTTGAATGTATATTATGGTTTATGATATTTTTGATAAGATTTTTGTGTGTGTGCACGTGTGTGTCTTTGAGTCTATAAGTATTTCTCGAGCTTTTTTGTTGGCTCTTTGTCTTTTGATGTTTGTTTCTTCGGTCCTATTCTGGTTTTCCTGATTTTATTTTATCTTATGTCATTATTTTATTTCCATAGGTGTTTGTATTCTAATGAGAAAGGGTGTAGGGATAGGTGGGTGGGGAAGAAGAGAGGATCTGGAAGAACCAGAGGGAGGGAAAACGGTAGTCAAAATGCATTGTATGAAAAGTCTACTTCCAATGAAAGAGAGAATAACAACAATTTTAAAAAGAGACAAGGAATGTGAAAGAGTATTGGGAGTGGTGGGGAGGTACATGGAAGTATTGAGAGGGAGGGAAGAAAAGGGGAGAATGATATCAATGTAATCTCCAAACATAAAAAAGGAAAAATTAAAAACAAAAAAATAAAAAAGGTATGGAATCTTGTTTGTTCTGGCCAATGACTCTTGAGCATAAGGCCTGCCCTAGAGGGTGGTTGATATACCCATTGAAGAAAAATAATCTTCCCTCTCCAAGCAGTTATAAACTGCAAAGACCTTCGTGGTGAGGGGTGAAACTTTATGCTCACTTCCCATTTTCCACTCTTGGGTTCTTTTTCTGGTTTGAACCCTTGCAGGACCTTGCATGTGTTTACAGTAGCTGTAAGTTCTTATATGCATCAGCCTTGCACCTAGAAAACTATTTCCTTGGAGTCCTCCACCACCGTGGCTTTTATAGTCTTTCCATGTGCTCTTCCATATAGAGCCCTTAGCTTTGAGAGGAGGGGTGTGATTAAAAAAAAAAAAGTCTCATTTAGGGCCAAGGGCTCCAGTGTCTCTCACTTGCTGCACATTATAGGTCTCTGTGTTAACTGCCAGCTACTGCAAGTGAAAAAAGCTAGCTAGAACACTTTCCACTTCAGTTTGAAAAACAATATTAATTGGATGTTAAATAATTCAAAAGCAGTTGAATTTTTAAAAGCTAACACAAGCCATTATTGCATAATGCTAATGAGTCAGGGAGAAAAATTAACTTTTATTTAATGTAGTGCAAGTTTCTCCTTTTCAACATAAGCTAATTGGTAATGAACATGAGTAAATGAATGGGGCTGAGGTAAAGATCAGGAGCTAGAATGATGCCTTTGTGGTTTCGAGTGCTTACCACTCCAGCAGGAGGCAGGAGCCCAGATCCCAACACCGCAGCAGGTGACTCACAAAGGCCTGTAATTCCAGCTCCTTCTGGCCTACATGAGCACACATATGTGTATACATACACACACACACACACACACACACACACACACACACACAGAGAGAGAGAGAGAGAGAGAGAGAGAGAGAGAGAGAGAGAGAGAGAGAAATAAAATGATAAAGAACAAATTTTGGAACATTAAACTACCACCGATCTCATGATTAAAAGTTTGAACAAACCATCACTTATGCTATGGTAGTGATCCACCAGCTCAGGGAGGACACCCAAATTCTGTCGGCCACATTGTCCTCACAGTACAGACCTACGGTAAGAGGGTGGAAGCACACACAGCACTTGATCTCTCTAGGAGTGAGAATGCTGAATGCATAGAACCTGCAGAACTGCAGAGAGGAAGTCCGGACAACTAAAAAACTGATATCTCACTTCCAGCACATCCTATAGATTATTTCATATTCCCAACAGTTTACCTATTTGCCATAAATCTCAGAAGCATTCCAGAAGTGTCTATCAGGCTTTTTTTTAATTCATTCGATTGCTAAGGAGCAAGGCACGCTACCTATTTCTTTTGAGGAAAAGGAAGAATTGATATTAACATCTGGTCTCCCACTGGTCTGTATTGTTAAATGGTAAATTAGTTATAGAGACAATAGAGCTCAGAATGCATTCACCGGGAGTGTGCTTTTCTGAGCAGAAGTAAAATCTTTAAAGCAATTTCATTAAAAGGGAAGATAATAAAAGGTAGCATCAGATAATGACAGAAACAGAGCTTTCTAAGCAGAAAGGCATAAAATTAGCAAGTTATGGTTACTTTAGAAAAAGCCAAGGTGAATATTTATTACAGTTTATTCCAGTTCCAGTCTGAAACAAGAATGGACAGGAGACTTTTTTAATTTAGTAAAAGGGATAAAATAGCAAAACGGCTTAAAGAATTAAATAGAGGCAAATACATATCTACCAGCACAATCTGCAGAGAAATGTAAAGTGGATAAATGCCCTTCACATTATAATACGTAGATCCAAATTCAATTTTCCCTGTTTTAGCTCCTTATCCAAGTCTCTCTCTTCATGCTTCCCCAATGGTAAGCATATATAGATTAGAGAACATGTAAGAGTTCTCCAAACTGCGCCGCTTTATTTGGTTTTCAACAATTTCCACGCCACATTAAAAGCAATTTCCATTTCCTTGTGCATATTTCAGGGACCAAATATCATTAGATTTCTGCCTTTAAAAAATTCATCTAGACTTACAGCAGCCACTCAGTTGTTTTGTTTTTTTTTTTTTTTT
>CABHPP010092763.1:12966-37514 GCA_902168425.1 Peromyscus attwateri | reverse complement strand
CTCTCTCTCTCTCTCTCTCTCTCTCTCTCTCTCTCTCTCTCTCTCTCCCCTGCTCTGCTCTGCTCTGCTCCCGCCATCTTTCTCTCTCTCCAGGCCTGGCTCTCCTCTCTCCTATCCCCTCCTTCCTTCCAATAAAGCTCTCTGTAACTCTGATAGTGGTGGCCATGGCTTGTGACTTTTCCACCAGTAACCAGTGCTGCCACCAGCACCGATTATCATCCTTTCACACATAGAAACACACACTCCTCCTGTGCTCACACCAGCCACGGCTCAGTCAGGGTTGCTGTTGTGACATCTGGTCAGTCTGTGTTGGACCCTGGCCCTCTAGGGACTCTGGGACTCATGTGTCATCCTGTCAGTCCACCAGGCTGTGTGTCCTGGAACTCTTTGAGGCCAGGGATGATGGCCCTGGAACCTTCTGAAGAGCCTGGCGAAGAGTAGGAATGAGTAAGTCAGTGGGGGAGAGAGAGAGTGAGAATGAATCCTGGAACACGGACAGTGTCACACTTACACACAGTATCCCCATCACATGTGTTGCCGGAAGCTACTGAACAGGAATCAAATCAAGGGTAGATGGATCGAAGTGAGAAGAGATGGGACTGGGGGCCAAGGGGAGTCCTGGAAGGTTAGACTCAAGATTGCAATGCAGAGGACGCTTCGTTCCTTGTTCCTTCCACCAGGGGGCGCAGGAGGCTAGTAGATGGCACCTTGAGACTTAAGACTCGCTTTTCCCACAAAATCCTCAAGAGGATTGGCAGTGAACCCCTCCACAGAAGGATTCAGGAAGCAGGGTAGTCAGAGAGAGGAAACCCACACAACACAGACTTGCCTGCGGCTGCAGATCACGGGCTGGCCTGGTCTGTCTGGCACAGTGAGGCAGGAAGGGATTTTGGTGCCCCTGCTGGCAAGGCCACCTTGAAACAGGTAGATTCTTGCAGCCTTGAGGCTACTGCTGGGGTCTAGTCAATCCAGAGCTGGGAAAGGGCTCGAATTCCTTTACCCATGATGTCATGAGCCACGGGGAGGTTACTTGCACAGAGTCCTGGACTCCAGCAATTCTGTAACTCCACCTCTACCACATACACCTTCTACCTTGAGCTAGTCAAGGCCAACTCTGTCTGCCAGGGTCCTGGGAGGCCTGGCTCTCATCCTGAGCACCACCTGTGCCCAGCCTTAGGCTAGGCCCCGGGACACAGTGAGGAACAGGACACATCCTTGCCCTGCAGGCAACAGACAAATCTCTGCCAGCATTAAAAGGGCAGGCTCCAGAGCCTGAAGGCCTAGAGTGAGTGCTAGCCCAGCAGGTCACCAGCTGCAGGACCCTCACTTAACCCTTTCCATACCGTCATATCCTCTTGGGAGGACTGTTGAAACCATAAAAGAAATTAATCCGTAAAAGCTTTTAGAACAGTGCCTGTCATTCGGTAGACATGAAATAAAATATTCTCACTCTGTTGATTCTCTACCAACAGGTCCTTAGCACCTTGCATCTAAGGCACCCATGAAGCCAGCCAGGCTAGTGTCCTGACATTTCTGCCACAATTTTTGGGTTAGACTTGGGCATCCATCTGGCAGGGCATTTGTGACTAGCTCTCAGGTGTGGAAAAGGGCAGTGCCCATCCAGAGCTCCTGGAGGTTTCAGATCTAAAAGGGTATCTGTCCAGAGGGACTAGAGGCCCCAAGAAAGGTCACGGGGGGACAGAAGAGGAAGGTGAGGGGTGGGGGAGACTCTAAGTCCCTGGCCCATGATGCTCTCTCTCCTGAGTCCTGAGGTTTAGAGCTGTGTGGCTAACCTGCTGGCCCCACTATCCCAAACAAGACAAGTTGAGGTTTTAGGAGGTGAAAAAAAGCCAGGACACCCGGTGTGTGTGTGTGTGTGTGTGTGTGTGTGTGTGTGTGCGCGCGCGCGCCAACCCCAGGGGCAGTACGGCCATGGCTGAGCTCCACTTGCCTGAGCATTTTCCTTGGACCAGTATCCCTTGTGGGCCCTGGGCTGTTGTGAGGACTTCCGGAGCCGGATGCCATCCATCGAAAGACGCCCTTTGGACCCTGTCTCTTCTTCATCTCTCTAAATCTGCCTGTACGGAGAGGCTCAAAAGTCTCATGGTATTGGGAGACACAGCTGCTGTTTTCTCCACAAAGACCTGGGGAAAGATGCTGACCCTCCCCCAGGGACCGTCTCACTCTGAAATCTCGGGCTGCTTATACAGCAGGCCCTCAGCATGCTCAGGGATTGGGGTCAGGGTTGCAGACAGTGAAAGCCCGAGGACACTTGTGTCCTCTATGTAAAGTGGTATGGTCCTTGCATAGAGCCCACGCATATCCTGTGTGCTTGTAACCATCTCTAGACTGTATGTGATATGTAGGGCAGTGTAAGGCATGGTTATACGGGATTGTTCGGGGAATAATAACTAGAGCTTTGTTTCAAATGTGGTTGGTCCTCGATGTCAGCGGGTCTGAGGATCCAGCCAGCCATAGACAAGGTCTTGTTCTTTCATTGTGTTGGTCTCCATGCACAAGGGGGGGTGTGTTTGTGAATGACAAGGTCAGTCCATGTTGGTTTTGGTGTCTTTATCATTCTCCATTTTATTCTAGAGACAGAGACTTACTTCATTGAACCTGTAGCTCACTGATTGGCTGGACTGGCTGGCCAGTGAGCTCCAAGGATTTGCCTGTTTCTGCCGCACTAGGGGTTAAAATGAACCATTATATTTAGAAATGCTCAGGCCAAGGTCTCCTGGGCTGCGAACACTCCCTAATGCATGTTGCCACTGAAGAGTCTAAGTCCTAACTTTCTTGTGACGTCCATCACTCTTTTATTAAGCCAGCTCGAGTCCTCTGCAGTCTGGTACGGGGCCTGATGCACAGCATCTCTGCTGGCTATTTGTGGAATTGGAGATGGAGCCTTTGTCCTCCCTCTGGCCTGGGTACCGCCTGCGCAGCCCTGCAGGAGGCCTGTCTCCAAGGCAGAGGCCCTTCCTCCCACAGCCAGCCAAAGCCCAGGCGACTTTCCTTGGCAGCTCCCACGTTCCAGACTAACTTTAGGGTTGGTCTCCAGCTGTGGTTAGGTTTTTCTGTTTGAGAAATATTTTAAGCAGCTGCTGAGGAAGGGATGGAGAGGTGGGGAGAGAATCATAAACGAGCGAGCGTGTGAAAGGAAGGTTGTCTGCATGGCTTGAGCTGGCTCTGCCCACAGCTTGGTGTGGAGGGGACACCGGTAGCTTCCCAGGCGGGGAGAAAGACTCTGGGCCCCCTACAAGCACTTTGTGGGGTTGCTTATGAAACAAGGTACTTGCATTTTGAGTATGTGAGGAATTAACACACAAGAAAAGGTAGACAAGATTGAGGCTGGACACGGGGAGAACTTCTGATCATCAGAATCTAGGCCTCAGACCACAGGTATTTTACCCAAGACCCTGTCTTTCTCCAGAACTCAACTTCCTTCTCCACTCTCAAGCTGTAAGGCCTCAGACAAGCCCCACCCAGCCCAGTGGCTCTTCATGCACCTAATGATGTAAAACTTCCCCTTCGCCTCCCCTGCTTCCTATTCTGCCCCCAGGTTTATCCGCTTCCTCTTCCCTCTCTACCTTGCTCTCCACTGCAGCGCTGGACTTTGGGGCTGTCTGAGGAAAACTTCTCCTCAGTCGCTTCTCAGGGGCAGACGTCCTGAGCTGGCAGCGGCACAGGCCAAAGGCCTGGATCAGAAGCCCTGGCCCTCCGACAGCAGGAGGGTAGGCCCGCTGCCCTTTGAGGGCTGGGATGGACTGTGGACACAGAGCGCCACAGAAAACCCGGGATGGGAGAGAGACCAAATCACAGAGTCAAACAGAAGCCGAGTCAGAGAGAGACAGAGGGGGAGTTAGCCATGGGGGAGGCCCTGGCTAGCCCACACGGACATTCCTGTGGCCTCTGATGGCAGGGTGGGCTCAGCCCTGAGGGCTCCTTGGTGCCAGCGTGGGGGGCCCAGCATGGGGTCTTGGGCCAGAGTGGCAGGAGGGCCTGCCCTCCACATTTTGGGTCTTCTAGGCGCTGCCTCCACTTGGCTGGAGAAAGCCTGTTGGCCAGGGTGGAGAAAGTGGATGTAGCCCTTATACAGACCTAGCTTTAGAAGCCTTGAGAATGGTGAGCTCTTCGCAGTTTAGGGGAACCTGGTATGGGGAGGCTGGGTCTAGAAGGGGACTGGGAAAGCTGGGGATCTTTGTCTGAGGACTCCTGGCAAGTAAGAGGGGAAGCCAGCACAGCAAGAAGTGCTGACCCGGAGGACAGAGGGGGGCTCTCGGAGAATCTGGGGTGGTGGGCAGGTGTGGCAAGAAGGGTGTCTAGGTCAGGCAGTGGGCAGCGGAACAACCTGAGCCAGCCAGTCAGGGTGGAAAGGGCTCAGCAGTCTGCCCTGGGGACAAGCCCTGGGGAAGGTTAGTGACACTAATTGGAGTGGATTGACAGTCTTCCTTAGTCCTTCTCCCAAGTGATCTAAACAAACCCCTTAGGCCCCACTGCCTTTCTAGGCAAGCCCCAGCAAGGAAAACAACAGCCTTTGAACGGGAAACAGCTTTACTGAGCCGACCTTTGCCACTCAGCTCATTCGGGCCACAGCCCTGCTGCTCTCCACGCTGGGAAGCTGAAGTCAAGCATCCTACAGTTCCCAGGGACTGTACGCTGCCTGATACTCTTTTGCGCTTATACTTCACATGTGAAGTTTGCAAAGAAGGTACGTTTTCTTCTTTCACTGTGAAGCGGAACATGCATGTACTAAGCATATATGTACAGTTTAATAAAGCATCACAAATGAAACACGTATGTCCTACCACCCAGGTCAAGATCAACCACGACCTCATACCGGAAGTCCTCGTCTTCTCTGATCTCATCCCACATACCCCCCCCCCCCAACACACACACACACATACTCTGACTTGAGACTCTAATTTCCTTGTTTATCTTCCAAAACACATAGAGTTTCTTAGATATTATCATCTTGGGGTTTCACAATGGCTTTATTATTCCCATCTTAGAGATGAGGAAGCTGAGGCTTAGGTTATAATAACTAGCCAAGGCCAACGCACAAGTAAGTGGCAGGAACAGGGCATAGTTACCATTGACGGTGTCCTAGGGTGCCGTGTCTGTCAAACGAGAGTCTACAGTTAACTCCAGGGCTGGCCCTGGCTCTGGGCACGGGTACCCTGACCCCACCCGAAACTGTCACCTCTTCTGCTTTGTGAGCACCCAGTAAGAAAGGGTGGAGGCCTGGGGAAGAGAGGATGGAGGCTAGGAAGCAAGGGAAGCTGGGATTGATCAGGGATTGGTACCTGAAAGGGCTTTGGGTTTGGGCTGACACAGCTGAGAATGTCCAGGACTGTGGGTATGCACTGAGCACCAGGACTGTGGGTAGGCACTGAGTATTCAGGACTGTGGGTATGCACTGAGCACTCAGGATTGAGCACTCAGGACTGTGGGTATGCACTGAGCACTCAGGACTGTGGGTATGCACTGAGCACCAGGACTGTGGGTAGGCACTGAGCACCAGGACTGTGGGTATGCACTGAGTACATGGGACTGTGGGTATGTACCGAGTACCCAGGACTGTGGGTGTGTACCGAGCCAGGCAGTCCCAGGGTTTGCTAGATCCCCATGGTGCACCCTCCATGACAGGTTAGGTGTGCTTGATGTGTGCCCTGTCTGTAGACTTGATGCTGGGCCATCTCTATCCCCCTCACCCCTCTTAAATTATAAAGCCAACAGGCTTCTGATAAGACCCAAGTATGACAGTCTCTTCAAATTTGAATCCGCATCTCAGCTACGAGACTTTATCGTTCATCTTTCTCTACTTCTTCTCTGCTATTTAGAGCTATTTGCCTTGCTTGGGCACAGACAACCGAATGTAGTAGAATTAGGGTGATTGGGGTTTTTTGTTTTGTTTTGTTTTGTTTGTTTGTTTGTTTTTTTGAGGCAGGGTTTCTCTGTGTAGCCCTAGCTGTCCTGGAACTTACTCTGCAGACCAGGCTGGCTTAGTACACACAGAGATCCCCCTGCCTCTGCCTCCCAAGTGCTGGAATTAAAGGCGTGCGCCACCACACCTGGCTCAGTTTGCTCTTCTATTGCTTAGACCTTGTTGATGATGGGGTTGTCTCACTCTCCATAGCAGAAGAGTGCCATTAATGGGCCATTCTGTGCTTTGGGCGGGAAGGGTACACCTCCCTGTGTGGAGGTGCCCTAGATTCCCAGTAGCTGAGTGGCAGGCAAGGGGGCTGAGAGAGGACCAGGAGATTGGCTTCAGAGTGTCAACCCCACCCCAGAAGCTGCCATGTTCTAGCTGCCCTTTGACCTCTTACAGAGTCCAGCTCTGCCTTTCTTAACACCCTTACAACTCCACCTACCCAAAGTCCACACCTCCTTCACCTGTCCTGGGACTTCTGTTCTCTACCTTCTCCCCTCTTGACCCTTGACCTCTGCACCCTGATGCCTGTCTGGGGTCCTTTGGGTGGGCTCCCTGGCCCCTGAGCCTGACTTCAAAGAGACAGAAGGAATTGGGGCCGAGTGACCCTGAAATAGGAAGATATGCTCAGAAGTCCAGGGCGCACACCTCCTCCTAGGCCGTCCCAGGGAGGCCGGCATTGCCATGCGCAGATGACAGTTTCCTGCTTCCCAGAAGGCACTGGGGATGGGGACCGTGCCAGGTAGGCATGGTGCCCCCGCCCCTGTGCCAATGTCATGGAAAATCTGAAGCCTTGATCTTTGTTCTTGATTGTCCCTCTCCGGTTTTTATAACTGGAAACTTTCTCGGCATCTTTTGTCCTCATCAGCTTAAGAGGGAGGAGCGGAGGGGGAGGGGGGAGGCTGAGTCAGCAGCTGGTGTAGGAACTCCGAGCTTCCTTGGACCAGCATGACCCCTTTTCTCTCCCACATCCACACTCCTACAGTTCAGCCACCAACGGCCAGCACCTGTGCCAGAGGCCCCGGGAGCAGGGATGGTTATGGCACAGTCCTGGCTGTCCTTCCTAGGTGAGCGGGGCTCCTCTTGCCCTGGGTTGACCCCTAGTCACCAGGGCCTCTCCCTCTAACACCTGGGGACAATAGGGTCCCAGCCCTTCCCCTCCCTCCGGGCAGTTCTGGCTTCTGTTTACCACAGGATTCAGTTTATGACTAGGAAGCCGCTTGGTGAGGGCGCTCACTCCCTCTGCCTCTCACCTGTTTGTCCCTTCATGGTCTGCTTTCATGGAAACTTCTTGGGTCAGTGGCTCTCACCTTCCTTCCCTGCTCAGGAAGGGGAGGCTAGGGCCCCTCCCTCGGGCTGGTACCTTCCTTCCCTCACAGCCCCGCTGAGAAGAGTTGGATAAGGGCTGCTGCTCTTCCTCCTCGCATGACCTGGAGAGACTTGCTGGAGAGTAGAGCGCCTCTGTTCCCCGCATCTGTACAGCTACTCAGGAGGCCCAAGCAAGAGCACCACAGGGTTCGAGGCCAGCCGGAGCTGGAGAGCCAGTTCAAGGCTATCCTGGGTAACTTAGTGAGACACTGTCTTGAAATATAAAGTTAAGAGCCGGGCGGTGGTGGCGCACGCCTTTAATCCCAGCACTCGGGAGGCAGAGGCAGGAGGATCTCTGTGAGTTCGAAGCCAGCCTGGGCTACCAAGTAAAATCAAGGAAAGGCGCAAAGCTACACAGAGAAACCCTGTCTCAAAGTATCAATAAAAAAAAAAAAGAAAGAAATATAAGGTTAAGAATACGGCTAAGTGGTAGAGAGCACTTGCCAAGAATAAGAACTTAGGTTCAATTCCTATCCACACCTCCACACCACACACACAGTCGGTAATATTCCTTTGATGGATCAAAATCTTAAGTTTTGTGAGAAAACCGAACTCAAGCCTGTGAGATAGCTCACTGGTTAAAAGCGCTTACAGCCAAGGCTGACAACCAGAGCTTGATTCCTGGAACCTCTGCGGCAGAGGCAGAGAATCACTTCCTGCAAGTTGTCGTCTGACTTTCACATGTGGGCTGTGTCAGCAATAATAATAAATAGAATAAGATACATTTTAAAAAAATTCTGGAAGAAAACTGACAGTTTTCGGGGTGAAGGGCCCTGTGATGTATGTTCAGCGCAGTGTGTGTGTGTGTGGGGGGGGGGTTGGGGTAGGTGTGCTTCAAGCCTTCAAACCGCAGGAGAGAGAAGTTAGAGAAGCAGGCTGGAAGTGAGGGAGACTGTCTGGAGGGTGTGGGTCAGAGTGGGAAGGGAAGTGGGCTTAAGGAGTTGGGAAGTTTCCTCTGGATCTGCCTGTCTGTGTGCTGTGGGTTTGGCTGCAGTTTGGAGCAAGCACTAGCTATAAGGCCAAAGAAGTAAATCTTGCTGGCCTGGGGTCGGTGACGGTGTTCCACCAAGGGGGGTGGGGGTCACGTCCAGAGCCTCAACACTGAACACGTGAGGACAGGGACATGTGTCACTCATCTTTGTACCTTAGCCCATCACCCTGTTGTAGGGCATCCAACAAGCCTGCGCTGAAATGAACCACATGTAATAGAAGGCCATGGAGAAGAAGATGTCTGGCAGGCTTCTTCTGTGACCTTACAAGGACAGGGACCTCAGCACCAGGCCCAGCCCCAGGATCAAGCTCCCTGCTCCATACCCAGGACTGTGGTTCTGAGCGCTAGCTTCCCCACGGTAACGCCATGTGCCTACTGGGAATCCTTGCTGTTGTGTAGTAGAAGGGTGAGACTGTAAAGCGCCTTGTTCTGCCCTGCAGACCAGCCCCCCCACCCCCCCTACACACATCCGATCTACCTCTCTACCCAAGCGGGACAGATTGTTTTCCTGACTGCAAATCCTGCCAGTGCCCTGCCCTCCTCTCCAGAAGTTACTCAGTTACAGTGTCCGTTTTCTATTTCCAGAGCAAAGGCAGCTTCCACCTCCTCACCCCCCTCCTGGTGCTTCCCCTCCATCCAGTCTGGGGAGGGGCAGGACCAAAGGCTGAGACTAGTCCAGGTCCAAGGTGAGCAGGGCATGCAAAGGAGAGGGCTGACTCGGTTCTCCTTTATGTCACCTCGTTCCTGCTATCTCCCGGACTGTCTCCAGCAGCATGCAGCAAGCTCTACCCTTTGTCTTAAAGCCACCCCCCCCCCAGGCCCGCACCAGCCCTGGCCCTGTTGCCCTGGGCATTCAGTGCTGTCTCCTGAGGAGGGAGAGTGCTCTCAATGCTTCTGTTTGTTCTCAGCCATCTTTCCCCAGACCCTGTGCTGGATTCTGTTCCCAGGAACCACACCAAAGGCCCACGGGGCTGTTTGAATTAAGTTCGTCCACCCCAAGAATACATCTCGACCTCACTGGACCCTCCTCTGCAGCTCCAAGCTGTCCTCCATCCTGAGGTCCCTCCTCCCCTGGCTCTTCACTCCAGCTTAAATGTGGCACTCTCAGGATGTGTCCAGCCTGCGAGAAGTGAGGGAAGAGAAATGTGACCATTCATCTTCATGGTCAGTTTGACAGGATTTAAAATCATCTGGGAGACACGCCTCTGCGTGTGTGTGTCTGTGAGGATGCTTCCAGATGGGGTTTAACTGAGGGGGAAGACCCACCCTGCCTGTGAGTGGTACCATCCCATGGGCTGAGGTCCTCGAATGGATAAAAAGGAGAAAACCAGCTGAGCATTATCATTCGTTGCTCTCTCTCTCTCTCTCTCTCTCTCTCTCTCTCTCTCTCTCTCCTTCCTGACTGGACAAAGACACTGGGACCAGCTGCTTCCCACTCCCCTTCCCCTCCACACGGGACTCTCTCCTCAAACTGTGGGGCAAAAGAAATGCTTCCTTCCCTCAACCATTTCTTACAGGTATTTGGTCACAGCAAAAGGAACTAATACAAGCCAGCTCTGAGAGCCGCAGACTCGGTATGGAGCAGGGAGCTTGATCCTGGGGCTGCGGCTGGGGCTGAGGTCCCTGTCCTTGTAAGGTCACAGAGGAAGCCTGCCAGACACCGTCTTCTCCATGGCCTTCTATTACATGTGGTTCATTTCAGCGCAGGCTTGCTGGATGCCCTACAACAGGGTGATGGGCTAAGGTACAAAGATGAGTGACACTTGTCCCTGTCCTCACGTGTTCAGTGTCGGGGCTCTGGACGCGATCCCATCACTGACCCAATTGCCCCCAGACATAAAGTTGGGTACCTCTTCTCCTATGACTTAATCTCTATTAGCCCCAGAACAACCCTGTGGTAGGAATGATACCCAATGTTCCCTAAACGAGGAAATGGATGCACAGGTGAGCTGTGGGTTAGCAATGGTTACCTAGGAAGTCAGCAGCGGAGCTGGGATGCAGAGCTCATCTCACCCCTAGGCTCACAACTGATAACTGTCAGTCTGGTGGGGACAGAGGGACCAAGTGTGGGAAAGATTGCAGTCACACCCAGCAGAGCTCCCTACATATCTGATAGGCGAGGCCATCAGTACACATGGGACATAAACATTTTCTGTAGTGACTTTGGTTCCCAGGAGGCTTGTGAGCCTTGGAGGGAGAGGGACTGGTAAAATGGCATCCATGGCCTAGCAGCCCTCCACCCTAAGGTCTCTGTCTGTCCTGCTACCTCCTGAGCTACAGCTGGCTGAGCTCTCTTTTGCCTGTAAATCTCTGAAATTAGATTGGACCTCCAGAGGTCATCCTCATACTTGCTGTCTCCAGGAAGGCCAGGTCCCTCTCATCATCAGGAGAGCTGGGTGGCTCTTCTTTCATCCTCCCTAGGGTCTCCCATGCTGAAGAATAAAAGCTCCACCAGGTTTTGTGTCCCCACCCAACCCCCCAGTGACATTTGTGGCAGGGGACCGCAGCCTCAGCCTTGGATAACCAAGATGGCTTTTCTTTTTTCTTTTTTGTTGTTTTTTTTAAGACAGGGTTATTCTGTGTAACAGCGCTGGCTGTTCTGGAACTTGCTCCATAGACCAGGCTGGCCTTAAACCCACAGAGATTGGCCTGCCTCTGCCTCCCAAGTACTGAGATTAAAGGCGTACGCCACCACACCTGACTTCCATACATTCATCCATGCTTGCACATATGTTCACACACATGCTATAATGATATACTGTCCATCCATCCTGTAACTGAAGACATTGGGATAGTGATTGGCATGATGGCTAATCTTGGTTGTCAGCCTGACTGGATCTGAAATCAACTGAAACAAGAGTTGCTACACTGGTGGCAGCCCAGATAAAAGGTCATGGAAGAAAGAAACTTTGCTTTTTGCCTGCTTCCCTTCACTCTTGCAGGGAAGTTCATCTGTCCTGTTGGTGCAACATCTTTCACTGATATTAGAACTAGTTTCCTCAGGCCTCCAACATAAACTGAAGACCAGCACCTCTCCAGAAATCCTCTAGGTCTTCAGCACCAAAGTGGGACTGCTGAGATATCCAACTTCCCTAACTGAACAACTACTGGATTCTCAGTCTTCCCAGTGTGAGACAGCCATTGTTGGATTGCCTGGATGGTATTGTATAAGCCAATCTAGTAAATCCCCTTTAATACACACAGTCCTAGCGTTCTATTGCTTGAAGAGACACCATGACCACAGCAACTCTTTAAAGAGAGCATTTAATTGGAGCTTACTTAAAGTTTCAGAGGTTTAGTCCATTATCAGCATGGCAGGAAGCATGGTGACACGCAGGCAGATGTGATGCTAGAGAAGTACCTGAGAGGTCTACATCTGGATCCACAGGCAGTGGGAAGAGAGAGGAACACCGGGCCTGGTTTGGGCCCTTGAAACCTCAAAGCCACCCTCCCCCTCCAGTGACACACTTCATCCAACAAGGCCACACCTCCTAATCCTTTCAAATAGTGACACTCCTTGGTGACTAAGCATTCAAATCTATGAGTCTATGGGGTTATTCTCATTCAAATCAGCACACACACACACACACACACACACACACACACACACACACACACTCATGCTATCACTTCTGTTCCTTCAGAAAACCCTAATACAGTCAGGAAAAGATTCAGTGCCTTCTGGTGGAGAAAGTTCACCCTTGAACACTTTGTTGACTGACAGCCATTCTTGTTGGAGAAGGCAGCCCTTGAGTGGGATGGGCTTTGAGTGAGATGACAAGATAGTCAGGATAGGAATTGGGGGTGAGAGATTAGAAGGAGTCACTCATGGAAGAAGGCTTGAGCACAGGTAGAAGAATGTGGTAGGAACATGCAAAGAGAACAGGTTTCATACTTTCAAGGACAAAGATTCTAATGACCAACAGTTTTGAGCAGTTCTGTGCAGCCAGGAATTGCCCTCGTTTGCTTCCAGATCTACAGTTGTCCACAGGCAGTAGACATCCATCTACCCCAGTCAGGGATGCTTCACAGATATTAGCAAGGAATATGAATGAATTGCACATTTGAACCAAAGCAAAAGCAAAGTGGACATAGCCACAAGGGGCAAGACACATGAAAGAGACGTTTCCATGGAAGCTGAAAGTTACATCCGGAAGTAACTGGTAAAGACACACACTCAGCTCCAGTCCCATCAGACTCCCAGGGACGCTGCAAGGAAATGAATTTACTACACATGTTAAACATTGTACACACAAAAGTATGTGTTTACACACAAGCATTTATTTCCCCTCTGTAAAACATAAATAAGACAGTGTCCTGCAAGTGTCTGGTTAACTCTGTAAATGAAGACACCCAAAGCAGAATGTGTAGGAACAGAAATCTGTCATAGCTTGAATTACCTTCCTTGGCCACCCGTAGTTAGAAAATCAACCTGGAAATGGCCGAAGCCCTGGATTCGTGCTGGATAGGCACATTTTTATGATGTTCACATCCTGGCAGATACTTAGAGATCACTCCATACCTTACTATTAAGTGTATCTCCCCACTTATTATTACATCTAATATATATTTGTAACCAACTCAGTGACTGTCCTCAGATTATCAGGTTTCATCTCTCATCCCAGGCTGGTTACCATGTGACCTCACCATGGATATGGAAGACTGGAAGACGGGCCGGCTGGAACAGGCTGTTGTTACAGCTATTATTGTTTCGTTCTCTATTAATATGTGCCCTGAAAGTGTGACCACGTTTACTATCAGACTGAATCGCAATACCAAGGAAAATCTGCTTATAAGCTGAGTCCCACACAGAAAATAGAAGCATAAAGGACAAGAAGGCAGGTGCAAGCTCTGTGAGCGAAAGAGAGGCTGCGGATTTGCCTCGTTCTGTCTGGCTTCATTTGTGCCACGATGGAGTAGAATAGATGCTCTTGGGTGGTCCCTTCCAGCTCTAGCATGCTGGGATCCCTGTGTGTGTCACTCAAGCAGATCACTGTGTGTGAATGAACAGAGGTCTGATATGAGCAAATACTGCTCTCAGACTTCAAACTGCATAGAAAACACAGCTTCTCAGGGATCTTGTTAAAACATGGGATTCTAGCTCACATGGCCTAAGTCTCTGTCTTTCTCATGAGCCCCCAGGGCAGGCTGGTGTTACTAATCCACGGACCACGCACGCCATGAGAAGCAAAGACTGGAAACATGGCGGGTCTGGGTTAGAAGTCCCATGTCTGGCTGTCTTTTCTAAGCCACATTTCATTCTTCTGCAAAACAGAAGCAGTTTTGAATGCACACTTCCCAGCGGCTCTCGTAAGGCTCACGGGAGACAACGTATCTGAAGGTCCTGACACTGTAAATTGCCTTATACATGTTTGTGAGTGTTGTTCGTGGTCGCTGAACTTCACCTTCAAAGGCTTGCGGCAGGTGCCGCTGACCTGGCAGATGGGTGGGGCTGATGAGGTGACAGCGGCTTGCATCCTTGCGTTTCTTCCAGAGATGCTCATGGGAAGCAGTTTCCGGGAAGCTGTTATTTGCAGAAGCCAGATGCTCTGTGTCTCTCCCTCCACCCTCTGATTGCTAGTCTGCCTATGCTCCTGGCCCTGGCCCAGAGACGCCACATGGCTCCCAGCTGTGCTGGGACACCAGGACACATTCCTTCCTCTCCCAACCGTGGGTTCTCCCTTTTGCTCACCACAGGCTGGGGGCTGGCCCAGAGTGGAACCTTGCAGTGCATAGCTTTCCTTCTCTTTTTGTCCTAGGACATCCAGTGCCCTCATGCCCCAGTGCCCTCAAACTGGTCAACCCACCCTCAGCAAACCCCTCTTTTAGGAATACAACCCCTGTGTGGATTGGAGTAGTTTCACCTTAGATAACAAAGTGAAGAGGTGAGTCCCGGCTTCTGAGGCCTCCCCATCTCCAAAGGGCAGGATTTTTGGAGGTCCAAGACTCCATTGTCCTGAAACCTCATGCCTCGTCACTTCCATTCTCAACTGGCCTTTCCAAGCTCTGCTGACTCCGGAGCTTGTTCTCGGCCTACTCAGGTGTGTTTGTGTGGGGGCCCACAGAGGCTCTCTACTGAGACCTTACTCAGGGTCAGATAATCTGGGCTTGCTTTACCCAGCAGGACTACATAATGGGATGATTTGACCAGGGGCGTGGTTATCAGGTGTTTGGAAGGGTCTACACTTGTTGGTACTTACTTTGTGCTTTGATCTTGCAAGGGGGAGGTCTTTTGCCTTTCTCCTTGGCATATTTTAAAAAGCCCTGTTGAATAAAGCTCTGGGTGACTGGGTATTGACCCAGGACCTTCCTGAAGCTATCCTGTGTCTCTGTCTTTCTCCTCGTCATCTAGGTCTATCTTTCTACCTAATATTTCCTCATTCCTCTCTCCCCCACCCAAGAACCCTTCAAAAGGTGGGAGCAGGTCGGAGCTGAACTCCCACAAACTCCCACATGTTTGTAAAACAACTCCTTTGATTTTCACAGGTAGAGGTAAAAATGAGGCAAATCTGCCTTTATTGGTCTCTTGGAAGTTTGGGCATAGCTATCACCTGCAATCTGCTTCATGTCCTCAACAACCACAGTGAGTGGTGATATGCTCATGTGTGGGACAGAGAACCCCTGGTGTGACTGGTAGAGGCACAAGCCAAGTTCCAGCCCCATCAGACATTCCTAGGGACACTTGGGGGACATGGATTTACTACACATATTAAATATCACACATACTAAAGTATGTACATACTGTGTTGTGGAATATTATTTTAAGGTGTGTTACTTTTATTTACAATGCATTTGTTTAACTCTGTGAAGCTGTGTTACAGTGCCTGTCTAAAACACCTGATGTAGACGTAATTCTAAACGGTATTATTAAATAAGAAACAGAGCCAAGTGCAGAGTTAAAAGCCCAGAGATCAGAGAGCAGTAGCCAAGAGCTAAGACCACCTTCTTACCCTCGCTGCCGCTGCCATCCTTCCCCTGAGAAAGAGATCTACTTCCTGTGTGTCTGTATTTTTATTGCCTTTCTGTTCTGCCTTCTCATTGGCTCTAAACCCAACCACATGACTTTCTCGTCACTGCCTGTCTATACAGACCTCCAAGTCTCTATGGTTGGTACTTGGACTAAAGGTATGTGTCACCATGCTGGCTGTGTCCTTGAACACACAGACTCTGCCTGCCATGTGATCGGTTTAAGGGCATGTGCTACCACTGCCAGACTTCTGCTTAATGACTATGACCTCTGATCCCCAAGCAACTTTATTTATTAACATACAAATAAAATCACATTTCAGCACAAATAAAATATCACCATAACCTGATGGTCTAATAAAAAGCTGAAGGACCAATAGTGAGGCAGGAGAAAGGATAGGTGGGGCTGGCAGGCAGAGAGTATAAATAGAAGGAGAAATCTGGGAGAAGAGAAGTAGTCAGAGAAGGAGGACTCCAGGGGGCAGCTACCCAGCTACACAGCAAGCCACAAAGTAAGAGTAATATTTACAGAAGTAAGAGAATGGGAAAAGCCCAAAGGCAAAAGATAGATGGGATAATTTAAGAAAAGCTGATGAGAAACAAGCCAAGCTAAGGTCAGGCATTTATAATTAAGAAGAAGCCTCTGTGTGTGCTTTACTTGGGAGCTGGGTGGTGAGCCCCCAAAAGAACAAAAACAATCAACAACAATACTGAAAATGACCACTCTCCCTCTGCAGCCAAAGCCCTCCCCCTTTCTAGCCTCTAATTCAAGCAAACCTCACCCAGGTGAAAGAAAAATATTACTATAAGGAGAGCACTATTTATCATTTTTAACTGTCCTTAAACTTCAGCCCTTTACAAATATGAGTAACAGCAATATACAATTTGTGTACTCTGGTCTTAGGGCCATGGACTGCCTGCTCGAGAAGGGTTGTTGCCTTGTGAGACAAACCCACAGAATACCTGTTGTGTGCCAGGCTGCCAGCCTTGGAAGCTCTCAGAGTCCTGGTGAAGAAAGGAAAGGGCCTGTGTCTGATGGCTCCCCCGCCCCATGGGAGGCCTCTGTACTGGCTGGTTTTGAGTGTCAACTTGACACAAGCTAGAGTTCAGAGGAAGGAGCCTCATTTGAGGAAATGTCTCCATGAGATCCGGCTATAAAGCATTTTCTCAATTAGTGATCAATGGAGGAGGGCCCAGCCCATGGTGAGTAGGGCCATCTCTGGGCTGTTGGTCCTGGGTTCTATAAGAAAGCAGGCTGAGCAAGCTCCCCTCCATGGCCTCTGCATCAGCTCCTGCCTCCAGGTTCCTGCCCTGTTTGAGTTCCTGCCCTGACTTCAGTGATGAACAGCACGTGGAAGTGTAAGTCAAATAAGCCCTTTCCTCCCCAACTTGCTTTTTGGTCCTGGTGCGTCATAGCAGCACTAGTGACCCTGAGACACCCTCCTCGGCTGAGTGTCTCCCTCTGCTCACTTCTTTTCCTTCCTAAACCAACCTTGCTGCTTTTTAAAGTTTATCTCAGAAACTAGCTTTGGAGTTTCTCAGTTATTATTATCTTTCCTGATTCGTTGATATACACTAGCATTTACTCCTATTTATACTTAATATAAACATATTTTAAAATATATTTAAAATAGTTTTCATTATAGCTACAATTTCAGTGTGTGTGTGTGTGTGTGTGTGTGTGTGTGTGTGTGTGTGTGTGTGATACAGGATCTTGTTAAATAAACCAGACTTGCCTAGAACTAACAGATAACTCAGGCTGGCCTCACACTCATACCCTCCTGCCTCAGCCTCCTGAAACAGGAACCAGGCACACCTTCTCTCGAGGTGACCTCATCCTTTATTTTAGCTCACCTCACAGGCTGCCCTGCTATGAGCAAGCCTGGAGGGACCATGCTGGTTATAGGTGGCACATTTCCCACTGGGAGCAAGGCAGCAGCAATGCTGAGCTGGTCCCCCGGCCCCCTCTTCCAAACCCCTGTCCTCAGTACAAGGTGGCATGTGGCTGAATTCAAGACCCTTCATTCTCCTGGATCTCAGATCTTCTCTGGGTGCTGCAGAGCACCGGCTAGGTCTTTCACTTCTGTATTACCATTACCCGGGTCACTCATTGCCGCTTGTGAGACTGGACTGGAGCCTCGTAAAGATCGCAGGTGTCTCTGCTCTCCACAGTCCTATCTCTCTCCTCCGGTGGGAGTGGGGAGCAGAGTCATCAGGAGCGAGGGTGCACAGAGTTCTCCTGGTGCACCAGGCAGCGGTGACACTCAGTATAGGTAAACAGCTAGAGGAAAGTCTCTCAGCAGTGCTGTGTGGGTGGGTTCCTTCCTGCCAGAACCGGCAGTTAGAGTGATTGGGCCGATTACTTTACTGATTACCACGACGGCAGGTGAGCTATGTAATTGCAGCCGGGGTGGGGTGGGAGGCAGACCTGAACCTACCCCAGCCAGTTTAGGAAACTGAAAGCTGACCGTTCTCGTGCACCTGGCACCTCTGGGCAGCAGCGTTGGCACCAGGAACACCTGGAGCTGGGGGGAGGGCAAGGGTGAAGGTGCTGGCATTGGGTGGGAATCTCTAAGTTCGGGTTACTTGTGTACGGTGGGTTTCTCTGCTGACCGTGGTGACCGTGGTGCTAACAAACTCTAGGCCAAGTCTTGTAGTGTCTCTGGATATCGAGCCAGGGAGAACCCAATGGTAGTTACCCATCTGCACTTAGACCCAACCTCTCACCATCCTCTTTTGCCTACATAAACCGGGCAAAGGTCTCACTAAAGGCTTCATGCCAGGCTTGCAGGCTCCAGAAGTCCCTAGGAAGTCATGGACGGGACTGGACAGCTTGGGCCCATGATGCCTGTGTCCATCTAGCCTGTGGGCTCAAGCAGGCAGCGGAGTCTGCAGGGTGTTGAGTTCAGCAGCCCTTACCGCCATCGGCACACACACTGGCCACACTGACCTGGGTCTCTAACCCCATCTTGACCCGGTCCTTCCTGTGGAGACCAGAGAGACTTACTGTGCAATTTTGGGGACAAATATCTTCAGGGAGGGGGGTCCTCTAGGTCAAGAGGGGGTGTAGGCTGCAGGGTAAAATAAACAAGTTGAATCTCTGGGAAGAACTATGTTTACCAGTGGTGTGGGGTTGAAGGCGAGGGCCCAGCGTCCTTGGCCAAGGCCACACAGAATCATCTGGAGGGTGGAGAGACGGGCCTTCAGCTAAAAGATGTGTTCCCTGGCCTTTGTCTGGGCTTTAATCTATCTCCTTGCTCCCAAATACTGATATGGTCCTTAAAGTCCCACAAGCTAGGGATCCCTCACCCTAGTAGCCTCAAGGCTGGGACAGCTGTGGGCTTGGGCTACAGGTGAGAAATAAAACCTTGGAGCCCAAGAGAAGACAGATGTTCTCATATGCTGTCACTGGGGTCGTCACCCAAGGACTGCGTCTGTCCTAATAACTATCAGCTCTTGCTAGAATTCACTTCTAAGTATCTGGCTGTCCCCAAGCTTCCCTGAGATCCTTTAAGGCTAAGGAGGATATTTTGAGAGAAGAATGTTCTTATTTAAAGCTGGGGAAAAAAAAAACAAAAACCAATGTGATTCTTGCTGTTCTAGTAAATTTATCAATCCCCTATAATTTTCTTGACCCAAAAGATAACACTCTGTTCCTTAAAAGAAAGACTCAACCACATCCTTCCCCTATGCAATCTCTTTCCTGTCCCTCTCCCTCCGAACCCAGCCTCACAGCCCTGGCAGAAGCGGCTGGGCAGCCCGCAATTCAAGGAAGGCATGGTTTCCCATCCTGCTGATGTAGGCCCACGCTCTCATCTCTGGGAAGCCCCTAATGTTCCTGGGGCTAGAAGCTTCCACAATGACATGATAGCCCTAAGCTTATTTTCCCAGTCCTTCTCCTGCCTCAGGGGGTGACAATGCTTAAGGAGGATCCTTGAGCTTGGGGGGTGAGCAGGTGAGCTTTGTTGTCAAGGAATGCTTTCCCCAGCCAGACTGTCCCCTCTTTGGCACTCCCCAGCGTGGGAACAGCCACAGTGGAAGTTCCAGGCTTAAACCCAGTCTTGGTTGAGCCTACACATGGCCAGGTCTTGCTGCATCATGGCGAAGTGAACGTGCCTCTTGAACACTGGTTATTCTGACCCTCAAGTGTGCCTCACAGAGGTCCCCTCCACACCTTTTCCTGGCCCGTTTGAGCTGTAGCTCCCGTGTGGGCTGAATCTCCTCGAACTAGCTGGATGACCTGAGTGGGTCTTGGAGCAAAGGCACTCGAACTGGGTTCTGAGAGCAGAAGCAGAGGGTGAGCAAACGTACGTCTTGCTCCTCCTGCTTCCTGGCCGTTCTCCGCCGCCGCCGCTGTGACTACAGCCCCTGTTGGTGCTGTGTTCTTCTCGATGCTTCCAGCACCCACTAGGCTCTGGCTACCTGTCCCTCCATCATCCCTCAGGCCATGCTGGCCAGGATGGTAGGGACTTCATGCTGTTCCCATACTCCGTTTTCATCCCGGTAGCCTTGATGAACATTTGTCAATGGATGGGAAGCAGAGGCAGGAGGGTCAGGAGTTCAAGTTCGTCCTTAGCTGCAGATGAGCTCAAGGTGAAGCTGAGTTACATGAGACCCTGTCTCAAGAAACAGTGAAAAGCCAGCACTGTGGTATGTGCCTGTGATGCCAGGACTCAGGAGGCTAAGACAAGATGATTAAAAAAAAAAAAAAAGAAAGAAAGAAAAGAGTGCATGCTCTTAATCCCAACAGTCAAGAGTCAGAGATAGGTGGATTTCTATTGGTTCAAGGGCAACCTGGTCTACCTAGTTAGGTCCAGGCCAGCCAAGGCTACATAGTGAGACCCTGTCTCAAAAAACATAAATCAAGATCATTCTTGATTGCAGAGTTAGTTGAAGTTGAAAGCCAACCTGAGCTACAAAAGATCCTGTCTCAAAAACAAAATAATCAAGGTAAAATTCCTTGGCATGTATGAAAATTGCTAACTTTTCCAAGCTCAAATTTGTAGGCTTCCTATATCAATCCCCTCAAACTCATGCACCCCTAAGTGACTGAACTACTTGTCATCCCCAAGGTCTCTGAGTTCTCTATATCACCAGGTTCACACTCTTTTGAACAGAGAACCCCCTGCCTTGGTTTCTGTTGTGTGCCCCGAGTGCTACCCACAGACAGCAGAAGACAACCCTCCATCTTATCTCCTTGCTCTGGAGTTCAGGAGACTGGGCAGGCTGTACTGGGTTCTTTGTGTCGTTCTCACCAGGCCAAAAAAAAAAAAAATCAATGTGTTAGCCAGGTGGGCTCTTATCTGAAGGCTCAGGGACAGAATCTGCCTTCCTGCTCACTTGAGCTGATGGCAGGATTCAGATGAAGTCCCTGCTTCCTTGCTGGCTGGCTGCCCGTTCTCTGTCCCCAGGTTTTAAGCCACCTTCTTTCCCATGTGTCCCTTTCAATAAATGGCACATGGGGCTCTTCTCATGTCCCAGTCTCTCTGACTTACTCTTCCATCACCAGCCAGGCAAAATGCTGTTCTTTGGAAGCGCTCACGTGATTAGATGAAAGGGGTGTGCTCCCTTTTTCCATATGATCATGAGGATAGCACCAGAGGGTGAAGATTAAGAGGACCACCCTGAGCTCTTGCTTAGCACACCTTCTGTCCTTTGGCCAGATGTTACCACCACTGTAAAGTCTCCATTTGGCTGTAAAGACTCTCATCACACCCTGATGACACTTTATTAGGTCTTTTGTTTTGTTGTCTGAATGAGCTTTTAGGGCATAAGTTGTCTTTTACCTACAGTTGTGCCATTTAATAAACAAACGAAAAGAAAGGGAGGGAAGGACAGAGGGAAGAGGAAGAGGGGACAGGGAGGAAGGATTCAGAGTCTGCTCTGTGTGTGTGTGTGTGTGTGTGTGTGTGTGTGTGTGTGTGTTCCCACGTGTACGTGTAGGTATGCTTGCCTCTGTGTATATGAATAGAGGCCAGAGGTCAACATCTAGTACCTTCCAGTATTACTCTCCCCCTTGGTTTTTGAGACAGGGTCTCTCCCTGAACCTGAGCTGGAGCTTACTGTATGAGCCGCCCCAGTATCCACCATCTCCTCCCCACTGGGCTGGGGGTGCAGATGCCCCTGCTGCACCAGGTTTTCACATAGGTTCTGGGGATCCAAACTCAAGACCTCAGGCTTGCACAGCAGGCCCTTCGTTGACTGATACACCCTCCCAGGCCTGACTGCAAAGCCTTAGCCTGGTTCGAAGGATCAAATTCCTACAAAGATACTTAGAGTCCTCCATGCTTTTACAATGCTTTATTCTCTTCTTCTTCTTCTTTCTCAGTCTGATTATTCTTTCCTTCTTCAAGGTCCATTTGGAACATTTTCCAACTCAGTTCTGTTCATCATCCTAGAAGCCAGAGCTTATGTTCTACACCTTCAGTCCTTAGCCAAGTGCAATGATCTAGTCATGGAAAGAACCAATTGAGGACACCTATTCTCAATAGTGCAAGATGGGTAGTCATCTCCTCACTCACAGGGCAGGTACCAGAAGGAAAGATCAGCGAGGATCAATTCTGGAAACTGGGGGAATGTTTCCTGTGTTAGACAGGAACCGGGTGATGTCCATGTAGCATTAAGCTTTGAGAGACTGAGGGGAGTTTGATCTCTTCCTCTCTGGGAAATCAGGTGGTTCCACAAGGTTCCTGATCGTTTTCTTTGATTCCGCTGGCCAAGGAGTGGGTGCACCTCATCCTTCTCTTTCTTTAGCAGGAAGACATGCTTACCTCTGGGAAAGCAAGTGGGCCCAAGCCTGATGGTGCAGCACCTCGGGTCCCCAGCCCCACACGCTAGAGGTGAGGAGTGAAAAGTCTTCTTCCACACATTTGTCACCCCAACAAAGTTCCCCCGACTTTTCTCACTGTTGACAGTTTCTTACACCTCCGTACAGCACACAGTTTTTATGATGCCTGCATTTCAAGCACAATCACAATGCTTCTGCAGCTAGTACACAGTTTAATTGGGCCCTTATTTCTATAAAGATCATTTCTCTTTCCTAGGAACTATCAAGCCAGTTTAGGAGCATTTAGCAAAACCATTTTCAAGGAAATTATTGAACTTGTTTGCAGTTCATCCAAGAAGATAAGGAGTTAGTTACTTTGACTCACCCTCCTTCCCCCTCCTCTCACCCTAGCCACCCCAGGACAGCGACTCCCCCACCTCCCTCCACCAGCCTTCCCACCTCACCTTTCTCCTGTCCCAGATGAAACAGTCCAGAGATTCCAAAAAGCACCTGCAAAGTTTCTATCTTGTTCTATCCTGTTCTATCCTTGTTCTATCTTGTTCTATCTTGTTCTATCCTGTTTCTATCTTCCCTGGGAAGACAAAACAACCCCCCTGGCACTCTTCCAACCTGCTCCAGCTTTGGCCCTTAATGGGTACAGCAGGATGCCAATTATTGAGTCATTCAGATAGGGGACAGCCACAATGTCCAGGCTCAGGAACCTTAGCTAGTTACAAAATAACATTCTGGGTAGTTACATTGTAATTTACCTGTTAGGATGAACTTTGGAGCATTTATTGAAGTTGTATACTGTGTGTGTGTGTGTGTGTGTGTGTGTGTGTGTGTGTGTGTGTGTGTGTGTTGATGGCAATAACTTTTCTGTTTATAAGGGAGCCTCAACAGAAGGGGAGTAAGTCCAATGTGTGGAACAGGTGGCCTGAGGAAAACCTTAATTCAGAGACATCCTGTGAGCGACTCTCTTAGGGACAGCCTTGGGCAGAGGTCTCCATCCACGTATTACTGTACACTCCTAGGGCTGTTTTCATGTCCTCTGCTATGAGCCACACATCTTCACCTCACACTCGGGACTCTCCAGTTCACCACACTGGGTCAGACAGCCTCACTTAGCTGTACAGCCTACGGGAGTGTCTCCAGAAGTATGAGAACTACAAAGTTTCCCACTGGATGCTTCAGGGAATACTTCCAATGGGTTTGGAAAACACTATATACACTTTCTTTCAGTTGTACAGTTTTAGTAGATCCACACCTTAAAGGTCTTAAAAGTCCCCTGTTTAGCTCAGCTTATCCTACTGGCATGGTTATTGAGTTCCTACCACACGCCACTTAGTATTCTAAGTACCAGAGGGATGTCAATGAGTAGGATAGATACCTGGTGTTCAGCTGTAGTTAGAAGAGAAGATAATTCACAAGTAAAATGATTGGCATAAAGAGTGATATGGTGGGACTGGAGAGATGGCTCAGGGGTTAAGTGCCCTGGCTGCTCTTCCAGAGGACCTGGGTTCGATTCCCAGCACCCACATGGTGGCTCACAAACATCTGTGACTCCAGTTCCAGGGACCCCAACACCCTTTTCTCTCCATCATGGGTGCCAGTTAAGCATGTGCTTCGCAGACATACAAGCAGGCAAAATGCCCATATGCATAAAATAACAAAAATCACTAAATAATGAACCTCGGGCGCTAAGTGTCTCCCTTCTCAGGTTACTGACTTCCTTTGGGAGGATTTGCATCCTAATAGTGGTTCAGTGGGTTGGAACTCTAACAGAGAGCTGTAGGCATCTGCTGGCGAGTGGGAGAGTCCTGCCCTTCTGCCTCAGATTTTTATTTTGAATTATAAAACATGCCCCAGCAGTCAATGGTTATTTCCAAAGTTTATAAAAGTTATTCATGTAGATTATTTTTGTAAGTTCTAAGTATTTTATTGCCCATATGCTTCTTGGCTGTTGGATTTTTTTATTTATTACTTCCTAGAAAGTTTGGAAATCAGTAGGATTGAGGGATAGGATGGTAAATAAAATGAAGATCCTCCTATATAGCTAAAAGGACAAGAGGGACGTGTCAAATCCAGAGGAGCCATTTCTCACTTCTCACTGGCAGAAGGACAACCGCCCTGCAACTGAAGGCTAGTCTTTCCCCTTTATTGAGCTGTTTGGTCTGGTGGTGTCCTTGTGAGAGTGAGGGATTGAAGAGCTAATTCAGCCCCTCTCTCCAGTGGACAGAAGACCCTTCAGACAGCTGTCTTAGCCAACGTTAATAAATTTCATTCCCAGGAACTTATCCATTTCCAAAATGTCTTGGCATCAAGTTTATTCTAGTTTTTCATCATTTAATTTCTACAGCATCTTTAGTTAGATCCTTTCAAACTCCTAAACAGTTACTTCTTTCTTCTTTTTTCCTGAGCTGATTCGTCTTGCCATAGGCTTACCTATATTATCTTTTTAAGATCCAATTTTTAAATTTCTGTATTACATTGCTTAAATTTTTTAAATTTATGGTTGGTTAATGCCC
>CABHPP010092763.1:0-12866 GCA_902168425.1 Peromyscus attwateri | reverse complement strand
CCCGCGCACACACACAACTTTTTAATACAGGACATTCATCATTATTTTGAAATTGAGGAATATTTTAATGCACCTGTTTTCAGCTGTAGCTCATAGACTGTAAAGCTGGTTGCCAGCAGCCATTTCCTAGCCGTCACGGTCTGTAAGACGGCAGCCAACTGCTTTCCAGTTCAGCTTGCTGCTTGTCTTAGTCAGGGTTTTCATTGCTGTGATGAAACACCATGACCAAAAGCACCTTGGGAAGGAAAGGGTTTATTTCATCTTACACATCCCAAACACAGTCTTCTGTGAAAGGAAATCGGGGGAGGAACCTGGAGGCAGGAGCTGATGCAGAGGCCTTGGAGGAGTGCTGTTCACTGGCTTGCTCCTCATGGCTTGCTCATCCTGTTTTCTTATAGAACCCAGGACCACCAGCCCAGGGATGGCCCCACCCACACGGGCTGGGCCCTCTCCCATCCATCATCAATCAAGAAAATGCCCCACAGGCTTGCCCACAGGCCAGTCTGGTGGGGGTATATTTTCAATTGAGGTCCCCTCTTCAAAACAGCTCTAGTGTGTGTCGAGTTGTTATAAAAGTAGCCCGCACACCATTTGTACCTGCTTCACGGGTTGTCGTAAGAGTACAATAGGCAAAGTACATAAAATAATGCCCACCACATAGTATGTGCCAAGCAGCTGTTAGTGTTACATGTTTTCATGCAAGTACTATGTTAGTTGCATTCACAAGTTTCAATGTATGATAATGTACTTATTAATTCTAAATATTTTCTCTTTTACATAATGATTTATTTTTCAAAAGTGTGTTTTAAAACTTCACAGTGTATATATAGCTCTTTTCTTGTACTCTTTTTGCCAAGTATCACCTACTGTGGTGTTCATGGCTGTTTCTACCTTTGGTATTGGCTACTGTGGTGTTTGTTCATGGCTGTTTCTATTCTCCCCCTTTCCTGGGCCAGTGGGAGGGTTAGCCTATAAAGAGGCTAGAAGTTAGCCATGGTCATGTGACTTGTTTGGACCAATGATATACTGAACTTTTAAACTATAGCTTACGGGGGCTGGAGAGACGGCTCAGCGGCTAAGAGGCCTTGTTGCTCTTGCAGAGGACCTGGGTTCAGTTCCTAGCACTCACATGGCGGCTCACAACTGTGTCATTCCAGTTCCAGGGGATCTGACGACCTCCTCTGACCTCCCGGGGCACCAAGCACACATGCATTACACATGTTTCCATAAATAAGATAGTATTTGATTCTTGCCAAAAAACAAAACAAAACAAACCAGACAGAAGACAGGTCCCAACAATCCAGAACCTTGGGCCTGCAGGGTTGTCTGCTGACACAGTGAACAAAGATATAAGACAAAAGAAGAGACTTGGGTTACGCCAAGTGATTCAAGGCACTTTGGGTTTTTGGTTGTTGTTATTCATAGGTGTTGGTTGGTTGGTTGGTTGGTTGGTTGGTTGGTTTGGTTTTTTGAGATTTATTTTTAATTATGTGATGTGTGGTGAAGGGGTTGGGTGTGTGCACATGTGTTCAGGTGCCACAGGGGCCAGAAGTGTCAGATCCCCTGAAGCCAGAGTTACCAGTGGTTGTGAGCCACCAGATGTGGGTGCTGAGAACCAAACTCGAGTCTTCTGCGAAAGCACTCCGTTCTCTCCAATGCTGAGCCACCTCTCCTGCTTGCTTGTTGTTGCTGATGCTGTGAACTCGTCTCTTGTATCTTAAGGCCAGCCTTCAGCTCCTTATGTAGCTGTGGATGACTGTGAACTCGGGGTGGGGCTGTGGTATATGGATGTGTGCGTTGTGTGCCCGAGTCAAAGCCAGGGGAGAACACCAAGTGTTCTGTCTTATCCCTGTCTCTCACTGAACATCGAGCTAGGCTCGCAGCCAGTAAGTCCCTGTGATCCTCCTGCCTCCACTCGCCACAGTGCTAGGGGTTATGGATGCTTCCAGGGGATGAGATTCCAGTCAGGTCCTTATGCGCGGACCACAAGCATTCTTACTCACTGAGACATCTTCGAAGCCTCGACCTTGACCCTCTGTCAAGACCGTTTCCCCGAGTGCTGCCACAAGCCTGTCCCACTATGCCCAGTTCCGATTACTCATTTAGTGTTTCCAGAGCAACCTATCCTATCCTGCTTGATCTTGCCTGTTGTTAGTTGGACTGTGGTCAGAGAATGCAATTAGTATGAAAGCAATTCCTTAAATATTATGACGATGTTTATGCCCAAACATGGCCAGTTTTCACCAACGTCCTACCAGTGCTAAAAAAAAAAAAGATACCTGTCCTCTTAACTACCGGGTGGAATGTTCTGTATGTGAAACTTAACTTGTTTGTTAATTGTCTTATCTTCACTTCTTTTAAAATTTATTTTTATTTTGTTTTATTTATATGTCTGAGTGAATGGATGTATGCACAGAGACCAGGAGAGGGTGTGGGGACCCCTTGGATCTGGGAGCTGCCTGAAGTGGGTGCTGGGCCTAAGCTATGATCTTCATGACAGAGCAGCAAGCATTCTTCTTGGCCACTGAGGCCTCCTCTCTTATTCTTCTGCCCGTTCAGTCTCCCTGGCATTCAGTGAAACATTTCTCGGTGGCTGTGAATGTCTCAACTGAAAGAAAAAACAAAAAAACAAAACAAAACTGATCCTTTTGCTGTCTGTGTTTGGGGCTCTGTCACTGAGAGCACCCCAGCTTAGAATCATTTGAGATCCCTTCATACATTTGAGGCTCTTCATCCAGATCTGGAATTTTAGCTCATTATTCATCTTTCACTGGAATGTTTATTGAGTGACCAATTACTGGGGTCACTGGCGGATTTTGACTTGCTGCCGCCACCTTATCACATGCTTTATCCTGATTTTGTTCCTGCATCTGACGACTGAGGAGAAGCCGGCCGCAAGCCCTGTCAGTACACCGCGTCAGGTGACCTTCCCCCCACAGCTTCCCCAGTCTCCTCCTCCGTACCTCGTGGTTTTCCTAGCTGTGAACTTTAAAAGGCAGTTCTCCTCTCGACACCCACTGAGCCCCTGCTTCCCCAGTTCTGGGACCACCTTAGCTGTTGTCTCCTTTAATACGACCTCTCCTTTTAGAACCCACCCCAGCTGTCCTGACTTAGCACAACTCAGCCTCCTCACCCTCTCCGTCGTATCTTTTAACGGCTCACGTTTCCATGTCTGTGTCTTTCTGCTTTACATTCTGGGGCATTTTGGGGGCTATGACATCCAGTTTACTCATTTTTTTTCCCCTCATTATGTCCAAACTGCTACTTAATCTACCCAAAGAATTTTAAGATTCAACACAGTATTTTTTTTTTCTCTTTCTAGAAATTTATTTTGGTTCTTTCTCAAGTTTTCTTATTTATACTTTATTTTACCTGATTTGTTTTTTGTTGTTGTTTTCTTTGTTGTTTTTTTTTTAGTTTCTCTTTTATTTCTTTAAACTCATTAAACTTACTTTGTACTATGTCTGGAAATTATAATGTCTGGAGTTCTTGGAGCTATTTCTGCTGTGGTTTGTGTCCATGTGTGTCTTGTGTCTTTGACAGTGAATGATAACTTCTTGGAATTCACTGTGGCCAGTATTTGAAAGCTGGAATGAAGCTGAGAGTCTCCAGAGGCGAGTTCTGTTGGATCACGCCAGTAGCAACATAGAATCACTGTGTATATATTTATTTCATTTATTCTTTTTTAAGACAGGGTTTCTCTGTGCCTGACTGGCTGTCCTGGAGCTCACTCTGTAGACCAGGCTGGCCTTGAACTCAGAGATCCGCCTGCCTCTGCCTCCTCAGTGCTGGGATAAAAGGCTCAGGGCCACTAGTCCTTTCATTAATACTTTTGCGGGGCACTGATAAGGATTGAACTTAGGGCTTCATGCTTGAGAGGCAAGTGTTCTACCACTAAACTATATCCCCAGCCTTCTATTTATTTATTTGTTTGTTTGTTTGTTTATTTATTTATTTTGAGGCAAATTCAAATTCACTGCATTGCCCATACTGGCCTTGAACTCAGTCTGTAGCCCAGGCTGGCTCTGAGCTTTTGATCCTCCGACCTCAGTTTCAGCAGCTGGGTGACACACCTGTGCCCCTGGGTCTGACTTCTAGGATCACCTTAAATACATTATCTTGAAGGCTTTAGGATCCGATAGTGTGTGATTCTGACTTGCAAACCCAAAGAAGCACTTTGATTTGGGTTTTGATTACGAATTTAAGAGGATGTCATTTCCTACCATTTCGAAAGGCCAAAGCCAGTTTCCCCACCTCTGTAGAGGCTCACTGCCCATTCTCCTTATAGACAGCCGTGGGGTTCACTGTGAGGGTCCCTGTTTACATAAGATAGTTCCCATCACCTGGTCCTGTGAAGCCATCAAAACTTGAACTCGAGGATATTTATTTATTTTATCTATTTACTTGACAGTACTAAGGATCTAGCCCATGGCCTAATGCATGCTAGGCAAGTGTTTACCGCCGAGTTACACCTCTAGCCCTTTTAATTAATTTATTTAATTTTTTTTTGAGATAGGCTCTTGCTAAATTGTCATCTGGGTTGCTCTTGATCGTCTCATCTTCCTGACTCAGTCTCCTGAATACCTGAGACCATAGGCTCATTTCATTTTGAGCTCCACAGAGGTCTATCTTTAGTGCCAGTTTGGGGATCACCTCAGGGTTTTAGGAGATTATTGTTTTAATCAGGGGGACAGTTCGGGGTGTCCCACCCGTTCTGCTGTTAGGAATGAACTATCTTTTCAACCTTGACCTGCGTAGTTGTTTATCACCATTTCCTCCCAAAGGCTCTGTCCTTCAAGGGGAGGTGCTGTTTGGAAGAAAGAAACACAGCAATAAATCCTTAATTGCTGGGCGATCAAATGTCAATCGATCATCTAATGAAGTAAGATAACAAATGATTACCAGAGAAACTGTTACTCACCACAAAGCAGGGATTGTGTCTCTCACATGAAGAGTTTTGAAAAGGAAATAAACCAGCTGTAAACCCCAAAGGAGCCTTACTATTGGGCCGGAGTGCACCAGTGTAAGCTTCAGGACATGCGGTATCACTCCAAAGTCTAAGATCCAAGGAATCAGGGGAAAGGTGGTGGTGGCTCAGGTGACGGACGCACTGGAGACCGTCGAGTTCCAGCACCCAACACAGACAAAAGCATTGACTCAGTTCAGATATCTTTAGAAGGCACAGAGGCTCTTTGTTGTTGTTGTTGTTGTTTTATTATTACTATTTTATTTTTTTACCGTTCCCCTTTGAGATCCACTTCTAATTCCTACCGAGATCAAGAAAAATCACATGAAGGATTCAGTTGTTGGGGCACATTGTTCTTGGTCAAGCGTCCTATTCAGAGCCTCCATCCCAGCTCTTTTAAAGACTTATTGTTTTTTATTTTATGGGCATGAGGGTTTTGCCTGCATGTATGGAAGTGTTCCACGTGAAGCAGTCACAGAGGCCAGCAGAGGATTCCAGATCCCTGGAACTGGGTGAAACTAGTGTTACAGATAGTTATGAACTGCCATCAGGTCCTCTGTAAGAGCAACAAGAGCAGCAGTGCTCTTAACCGCTGAGCCACCCCCCTGCACCCCCACCCCCATCCCAGCTCTGTAAGAAACCACCAGGCTATGTTTTCCTTCTAGAAAGCTGAGAAGCTTGTATAAATGTCACTTCTCTGCACCTGTGGTTCAGGTCCCTCTTTAGGGAAAGGAGGGAGGACATGGTGACCGGGATATTATCTTTCCATCCAGGTAGGTCTGAGTAGGCTCACTGATTATTGGCTCTGCACGGGCCTTGAGCTACCACTTGACTGACGAGGGGCCTGGTGATGAAAAGGAACAGAGGTACATGAGGTGAACTGAGAGGAGGCCAGCAAATGTGGAGGATTATGTCTAGAGAGAGAAGAGGATGGGGACAGAGTCTGCGGGTCAAATGTGCAACTGATCGGAGTTTTTGCGGCCCACGAAGGACTGCAGACCCCTGGTGGTTTGGATCTCTTCACTGAATTCCTTCTTAACTTAGTAGCTACCACTCAGAGGCCAGCCAAGGTGGACACCCCTTCTTCTGAGATCAGTAACCCTAATTAAGTGATAGTTGTCCTCAAGAATGTGGGTGAGTTAAAGAAAAGTCCTTGGCAGTGGCCAAGCTAAGAATTGAACAGCTCCTCTCCTGCTCTGATCCTCAGGAGGCCACCACACCATCTCCTGGGAAGCCTGTCTGCTGCCTCTGGTTTGGTCTGATCAGGCCCATGGGTTCTAGACTGTTGGCATTGCACTGGGCTCTGGAGCACACAAGGATGTGGTGCTTTGCCCCAAAGGGACTCCTGGTCCCAGTGCACACTCACTGTCCACTACCTTCCAGTTGTGTTTATGGGAGGGATCTCAGCTCTTGACACTGCCCCTGGGGACTGGGTCACTCTGAACATCAGTTTCCCCATCTGCAGAAGGAGAACAATGAAGAACACAGCGGAGATGGTCTCTCAAGAATGCCACAGGAACTAGGTTTTAAATGAACTTTTCATTGAGCTATAACATGCAAAAAGGAAAGACCACAGATCTCAAGTGAAGAATGTGGTGTGTTCCCATAAAGTCAATGCATACAACTAATTGCTACCCAAGCCCTAGACCGTAGAAGCCCCCTAATAGCCTGTCCTAGTCATGACCTCCAACCTCCTTCCCAGGTATCTCCTGTTCTAGCTTCTGACCCAGTGAGGCACACCCCATGCTTCCAGCTGAACCTACACAGCAGTTTGAGCTGGCACTCGCCACACAAGGCCCAGAGTCTAAGGATACCATAGTTCTAACCTGCTGGGATCTCTTCTCTGGGGTTAAAGGTCCAAACAGATGTCTCTGGAGTACTTTGGGAATTTGTTAGGCATCCTTCCAAATATTTTGAGCATTTATCTTAAGTCCTAGAGGGCTATAATATAGGATGGAGAGTCCACCCGGGTCTATACCATCATGGATATCAGCATCCTGGCTTCCATTAGGATCCACAAATGCTGCCTACGGCACATTATCAGGGACTCCTTTTGAGCCTGGCAGGTCCATTAGTTTGCGCCTACAGCTGCTTAAAAGATTCAATATAATATCCTCTTGTGGGACTGGGCAATAGAAGCTTAACAGTCTGCACTATGATAGGTCCAGGCTTTGACAAACCAACCCTGGTATCAAATAGAAGGTCTCCCACTTCGTGAATAGGGCCATTCTCGGGAAGAAGGCAGCCTAAGCCTTGATGTTAACTGCTAGAGCTTGGCAGCCTCAGAACATGCTTTATAAAGTCCTGGTGGTACTTGTAAACTACTTTCCCAAAGCAAGCAGAGCAGTTATTAATAGGTCAGAAAATTTTTCTCCAATTCAACCTTCATCTTCTACATTAGCTTCCCCTTCACCTATGAAAAGCAGAGTACAAATGCCATTTACTCCTTGAAACCAAGAGACAAATTCCCCACAAAGAGCTGAGTCTTTCTAGACAAGGAGGTACAGTTGGGATAAAGCAAAAGCAATTATGACTTACATGATTTACTCTAAAGATCCTAAATGTCCCTGTTTAAAAGGAACTTTTATTTCTGAGTTTAATTTTCATTCCTGCAACATCGCCGGGCAGCCAAAGTCTTGGAGGGTCAGTTTGCCCTCTGCAGCTGGAGTTTTCTCCAGTCCCGCCCGGGCCTGCAGCCGCTCAGACCCCAAGACACACATGGGCAGCACTCTGGACAATTCTTTCCAGCTGGTTCTCTGCGTTGGTTCTACATGTGTCACGAGGTAGAAGCAACCTGTTGGAGGTGATCAGTAACGGATTCTTCGGGTCAATGTCCCCCCCAAAACCCTCCATCTGGGTTCCACTGGCTCTTCACTGATCCCAGCTGACTACATCAAGTCAAAGATCTCTAAGTTAGCCTAACTTTAAAGCATATTAGGTAAAAAGAAAAAGTAAACTAGAACTCTGTGCCTGGGGAATGTGATGTATTGTTAAGCAGTACTTAATATATCCTCGGTTTTAAGATTAGGTAGTACTGTTGATGATACAGCTACAGATTTTTTTTTTAATTATGGAAGATCAAACATTCTAATTCCTTCTCCAGCTCATGTTTCCTTTCTTTCCTCCCTCCCTTTATTTCTAATCTATGAGATAAGAAAGACCAAAGGGCTGGTGAGATGACTCAGGAAGTAATGGTCTTGCCCCACGAGACTGATGACCTGAGTTTGACCCCCAGAGCCTATGGTGGAAGAACTCATTCTGCAAAACATCCCCATGACCTCTACATGTGAACTGTGGCATACACCTACCTGCACTCCCATTCACACACCACAGGCACAATTGTAATAAGTAAAATTAAATTAAAAGATAATCCAAGCATTCAGGAGGCAGAGGCAGGCAGATTTCTGTGAGTTCGAGGCTAGCCTTATGTACACAGCAGTTCCATGGCAGCTAGAACTACATGGAGAGACACTGGCTCAAAATAATAAAATAACTGATAATAATAATAATACTTATTATTATTACTATTAAAGGAAGCATGTAATCCTAGCACTTGGGAGTTTAAGGTAGAAGATCTTGAGTCTGAGGCCAGTCTGGGCTACATAGTTCTGACTAAAAACAAAGATCAAGGAAATATGCAGCTGAAACTCCAGAGACCATCACGATTTCAAGCAGCTCCACTAACAACTGAAGTCTGCTGCTAAGTTAATGTTCCACTCACGCACCAGCAGCCCCCCGGAGTCAGCAGCCCTGTGGCTGAGACTGTCTTGATTTGCCATTGATGGCAAATCAGATGCTCAGAGAGAGTCAGCAATTGCCTCACGTCACTCAGCCAATAAGAGAGATGCCATTCAAACCTGCGCCTCCTTGACTTTTCCCCACTCTCAATCCTTGGAACCTTCTAGAAGTGTGTCAGGGAGCTCCCTAGGCATTATAGACATCCCAAATCTAAATTCCTGTGTTTTCCAAAGGTAAGACCGTTTCAAACCTGACTGAAAATGGCCCAAACTAAAGACTCCAGCAAGATCATCCTGCGCATGGAAGCTTTAACTTTCAGAGAGAGAATGTCCCAACAGGAAGAGAATGGAAGACAGTGTGTCTAGGTCCCTTTCCCAAAACCAGCGCTGCCATTGCTCCCAGCAGCAGCAGGAAGAGGAGAGGCGGAAGAGAGCAAAACCAAAACCAGACAACAGCAGGCTCAGCCTGTGAGTTCCCGCTTGGTAGCTCACTAAGAATAAGCTTTGACAGCACATCTAACATGAGTGAGTGACGGAGCATCCAACAGGAGGAGGCTTCTGCATCTGGATGTTGCCTCTCTCTTCTTGAAAGCAGTTGCCTCTGAGACATGTTCTGTGTGGTCCTCTGGGCACAGGGAGGTAATATTCTGACTTCTTTTTTGAATTGTCTTTGAGTTCTGCTTGCTGGTTTGTTTAAGATGGGGTTCATGTAGTCTAAGCTGGCCCTAAACTCTCTAGGTAGCTGAGTATGGCCTCGAAATCCTAATGTTTCTGCTTCCACGTTCTGAATTCTTGGAATTATAGGTTTGTACCACCAAGTCCAGCTTTAGTTTTTTTAATCACTAAAAAAAATCAAGTTTTAGTGTGTTGATTATATTAGAGGGCCGTCAATACGACCTTCTGGCGCTCTTCCCCAAGAGCCAAGAGTCATATCTGTTCCGTGAAATATCTGAGTGCAAAACGACAGATACCAGAAGAGTCAGGACAAGAGTCTCAAGAAGTTTCAATCTGAAATAACAACTGATAAGTATATCATTTGAAATAAGAGCTGATATTTATTAGTTGAGGATGAGTCCCACCCAGAGTTATAGCATGATTAGAGATATTAGCTACTGGTGAGAGTTTTAAAAATGATTTCTATATGTGGGCACTGTTAGGTCTCACACCTAATGAACAGCTGAGGTGCCATATTTAATGTATCAAAGCGGACCCCGTTGCTAGGTTCTCCCTGCGTCCCCCAGTCCCTCCCTGTTACAGGGCCCCCCTTGCTGGTACACCTGCCCTCTACCCTGAATTCTCCAGCCCAGGGACTGGGCTGTTCCCCCCAGATAACTTTCCCTATATAATGCAGCCATTTGGTTACCCGGCTCTACTCTCTTTTGGGCCTCCTGGCTGATGCACCTGGTTCCCGTCTCTCCCTTCTCCCTTCCCCGCACATGGCTCAGGGTCGTGTGCACTCTGGACTCTCCCAGACGTTTGTAACTATGCTCTCCCACATATCTACAACACACGTTCTTCCTCCACCACACCTGGGAGCAGCCATGGCCTTCCCTTTTTATTTCTTTTTTTTTTTTTTTTCATTCATCTGATACCAAAACCCAGGACCGGCCATATCCTTTCCTTTTTCTTTTCTTTCTTTCTTTTTTTTTTTCATCCAGGCACGGCAGTTTCTCTTCTGCCAGTAGGCTTTCCCAATAAAAAGCATCTTGAGATGACGTCTCGGTCGCCGGACATTTCGACAGCGCACAGCATGGGACACCACTGCCATCCTGTCCACAGTAACTCCAGTTGGAGGGGGGAGTCGGGCAGCAGAAACACAAGCTTTAACCATGCTGACGTCTTTGACAACTGAGAACAGTGAAGTGAACGCCACAGAACAGGGCAGCCCGGATTTGTGGTGTGCTCGTCCCAGGCTAAAGGCCAAAGGCGAAAGAGAAGAGCTGTCAACGGCTGCATCTTTCTAGAGTTGGGGCCCCAGGGGAGAGATGTTTAACACATTCCTGGGCTGCTGACGGAATGTCCTTCCTGTTCTGGAGAAACACGGAGGCGTGCCCAAGACCTGGGTCCTGGGGCTTTTGCTCACTGGTAAGAAAGAAGTTGCCCAACCACCCTCCCTGGAGACTCTTCTACAGATGGGGGGATTTTGAAAGCAGCCAGCTCTCCCTACTGACGTTTCCAGCCGCACTAAGTCAGTAATCCTGCTGTCGCTTGCTTCCAAGCGGCTCGTTCCTCAACCGCAGAGTCTCTCCATCACCAGGCTCTTCCACAAGACACTCTTCCTTGGAGGAACGAACTGCAAATCCCCAAGTGGATTGTGAATGAGATTGTTCTCTTCATCTCCTGCAAGACTGTTCATGATCCTTGCAAAGCCCTCAGACGGTCCAGGATGGGAAAGGAGCCTGAGCCTCTGATTTGCTCCAATGGTAGTAACGGTTGGATATGGGGGCTGGAGAAGAGTTGTCATTGTCTGCTGCATATTTGGACAGGAGCCTAGCAAATACCTGAGAGCTGGGAGAACTCTGGGCTGCCTCTGCTTGGAGCTGCAGGTGGACGTCTACATCTCTCCATCTGCACCCCACCCCCAGGCTCTTCATCACTATGCCAACTGACACTGTGTGCGGGCCAGTGGATTGGCAACTTGGGCTTGAGGATGTGGGAACAGATGGGAAACAAGGGCCCCCAAACCCCCAAGAAAGAATTGAGACATGAGCTGGGCTGCTGGGAATGGAGAAGTGGAGCCAGAAAGATTTAGTTGGCAGTGTCCAGCTCTTTCTAGAGCAGGCAGAGTCTTCTGCTCTCACTCATGATTCCCCAAGGCTGTCCTATGCTGGGCAAGTCAAGATGTTGGAGGTGCCATAGGCTTCCTGTGGCTGGAAGACCTAGAGCTAGAAAAGGCAGGAGGGTAGTAAGATAATACCTGACTTAAGGCCTCAGAAGCTAGGATTGGGATAGGGAGGGGGATAGGGGAGGGGAGAGAGGGAGAGGGAGAGGGAGAGAGAGAGGGAGAGGGAGGAGAGAACCTATTCTATTCTATTTCAGGGCTTCTCTTATTTCATGAGAACTTATCTATGTATTCTGGATCATGGTGAATACACACTTTTACCAGATAGCAGTTAAAAACTTGGAAACCATTGTTCTGGAAGGCCCTTTGAATTGTTTCCATTGCTTACAGCTTTCTCCATCTGAACACAAGCAAAAACAGTTCCAGATCCTCTTTGTCCTAAAAGATGGACGAGTGAACCTTTCAGAACTTAATTTTTTTTCTTTTTTTCTTTTTTCCAAGACAGGGTTTCTCTGTGTAGCTTTGGTGACTGTCCTGGAACTCACTCTGTAGACCAGGCTGGCCTTGAAATCACAGAGATCCACCTGGCTCTGTCTCCCAAGTGCTGGGATTAAAGGCATGTGCCACCACCACCCAGCATCAGAACTTAATTTCTTAAAAGCATCTCCAAGAGGAACTAAATGAGAAGATGGTCTGGTCCCTCCTGCCTCCATGACTCCGTGGCTCTGTGGCTCTCAGGCATCTTTCTTTGAGCATCTGCTGAGTGAGAGGTTTGCTGTCAATCTTCCCTGGCCCATAACAACAACAACAACATATTATGGAGTGAGAAGGAGACCTAAAGGGGAGAAAGCCAACAGTCAGAGAGGAGGGCTCCATTGAGAGCTCAAGGGGCACTCTTTTACCTGAAACCCTCTGTCCCAAGCACAGGCTCTGTGGGAATCTCAAAGAAACAAAGTGATCCACTTGAGTTCTAACATCTTGGCCAGGGGCTCAGAGAGGGCCAGTCAATCTCAGAGACATTACCCAGGATGCAGAAAAGGGGGTTTGTAGGCTGAGGACAGGCCACATCTGCCCCATGACTTCCACAGGCACCCAGGGCCTGGTAGAGATGCCCAGAGACCAGACTTTGCCTTATGGGATGCACAAGGTTGCCTCTGGGTCCTGGAGTCTTTCTGGCAGAGTATGCACCTGGCAGGAATCTTTTGTTAGTAGACAAATGGCTGTGTTACAGAGCTCTGATGTAGTGTCTTGTGTGGGGAAATGCATAGATAATCCCTGGTAAAACTGAGCAGAGGCAATCTGACCAAGTGATCAACACCACCCTTCCTGGGGACAGCAGAGAATACAAGAAATGTTATCTTTAGAGAAAAGAAAAGGGAAA
>CABHPP010092761.1:0-10720 GCA_902168425.1 Peromyscus attwateri | reverse complement strand
AGAGGAAGTGTTGTGACTGGTTTTGGTGGAAATAGAATGCATAGACATGGCACATGACCTTTTGTATGTTGTGCTCTCCAGCTGTTCCACACAGAGTGTCTGGGGCATGATGGGTTGAGGTGTTCCTGTGGATTTAACAGAACTTATTATGTGAGGTTTTCTTGGGAGACATGAGCTTACTCTACTCACTCCATACAGACCATCAATGACATCCTTAAGTACATACAGTTAGACAAAAGTTTATGTTTGCCAACAAATGCCTTTGTTTTGATTACTTGCATGATATGGGGACATGTTTCTGAAAGGTTATGAGTGACAGCAAAGTTGACCCACCACTGAGAATTCTCACCCCAGCATGGAGGACAATTGTCCTTAGCTGAATGGCTGGAGTTCCCTCTTCAGTTGCCACTCCATATTCTGTAGCTTGTCATGGAGCCAGGAGATCATGGGCAGCTGGGGCAGAAGTACATATAGCAGTCAGGGAGGCATGGAAGGACCTGCCTGCCATCTCAGCTTCAGGTTTATGGACCTCTCCACCTCTTCCTGGGTAGGAGGATGGGCACAGGGAAGGATATTGTCAGAAGATGACAAGTTAGAACAAAACAACCCACATATATATGAATACATCACAACTGCACTTATTACTCTGTGTTGCTAGAGAAGTCCCACCAAGCCCCGCAGTTCCACAACCTACGTATAAAATAAACACACAGACACTTACATTATTTAAACTGCTTGGCCATTAGCTCAGGCCTATCATTGTCTAGCTCTTACTCTTATATTTAGCCCATTTCTATTAATCTCTACTTTGCCACGTGGCTCGTGGCTTACCAGTACTTTACATCTTTCTTCTCCTCGCGGCGGCTCCAGGCAGTCTCTCTCTCTCCTTCCTGTTCCCTCAATTCTCCTCTCTGTTAGTCCCGCCTATACTTCCTGTCTGGCTACTGGCCAATCAGTGCTTTATTAACATATTTGTCATACAGAACATTCCACAGCACTTCCCCTTTTTTTTTCTTTTTCAAAAAGGAAGGTTTTAACTTTAACATAGTAAAATTACATATAACAAAACAATTATCGAGCAAGAATTACAGTTACAATATTAAAGAAGATATCCTATTTATCTTATATTTATGAGTTTAAGGTTTTATATCTAACTTATCTTTTATCATAACTGAGGAAATTACAACTATCTAGTCTTCAACCACATCAAAGACCTCAGAAGGATATAATACTACCTGAGAAATGGAGAAGATGCAAGCAACTTTCGGGAGTCTTGCAGGGTAGACAGAGACAGCTGACAGCCTGGACAGTCATCCAAAGTTCTCTTGTAAAGTTGGGGCATCTGTTTTCAGCTCACAGGCCTAGAGTCTCTCAGTCATTTTTTTCCTGTGTCCTGTAGAATGTCAGGCAGTTTCCTCTGCAAAGCAGGAACCTGAAGGACCATTTTGTCAAGCAAAGTTCAGTGGTCACCTTCCTATGGGTCCTGCATGTCCAGTCGATCAAGCAGTCCAGGCAAGAACAGTTTCTTGCCCAAATGGCTATTTTTGCCAAGGTGAAGATAAACTCCATATGGAGTGTCTTCGATGCCCATCCTCCTCTGAAGTAAATCCAGTGTTGCCAGGAGCAGACGTGTCTCATTGTCCAGAACGTCTAAATTTTTAAAACATTTTAAATGCCATATTCTGTAGGTCTTTGAAGTATTTGAAGATTACCTATCTATCTGAAATATATCTATGTATACCTAGAAGACTTAACTAACATGCTACAAATATGATTATCATAGATGACTAATTATTAATCTATTTCTTAATTATCCATTACAATTTTAAATGAGTTGCATAAACATGATACCTCAAACGAAAGTAGAAATATACACACAGTATAACAAAATCAACTTTAAGTTTGTATCAATAAACTAAACTTTATACCAATGTAAAACATTTTAAACATAAACTAAAATCTATACCAATGTGAAACATTTTAAACAAGTTGTTTTTTAAAAGTAGATTCATTAATCTATCCTTTTATCCTATCATCTCTATATCCTATATATATCATATCCCCTTTTCTTTTTTAGAAAGAGATTGCATTTATAATTAACCTGTTTTAAATAAAAATATTGGTTTTTCTCTGTCCCATACCAGAGGGCTCTTCTGATACGGGACAAAAGAATCTTTTAACCTTTTATTTTAGGAATATGTCTGGGTTTAGAGAGGGAGTGAGCCCATTCCATCTCCAAAGCCAGCTTGGTATATTTGGGAATTTGGGAGTAGATTCTCTTACTACTTCCTGCTGGAGGGGGGCGCTGTATCTTATGGGGACACAAAGAACATTTTGGGATTATGGAGTAGTCCGTGAGGGTGTATCGTCTGAGCCAGTTGCCTTGAGACGGTTCTGGATGTTGGATCATCTGGGCCATGGTGTCATTGGAGACCTTTCAGGTGGTCTTGGCTGGTCAAATCTGATGTATCTTAATCTGGAATAAATCCATAGCCTCTGGTTTTCTGTGGAAACAAAAGCAGAACTTCTTTTCCAAAGCAACATATCCTTATATCCAAATTTTGAAGTCAAGGTACCTTTAAAATTTATATTTTGGCATAACTCAACAGCTTTTACAATCAAATGTTTATCTTTAGTTACGAATATCAAAGGGAACATAATCCAGATTTTATGTGTGATAGCCATCTTTATGTGGCTTATTTTAAAGACTTTATTTTTAAAAACTATCTATTTGTTTATGTAACTGTATGTCTACGTACATTTTTACATATATTGTAAACTATTTCATCTGAATCAGTCTTATTGTGAACCTATTGTTTTAAACTGCAGCATTACAAGACTGAAACAGTGCTGTGGCTGCTGGCTCCGCCCACTTTAGCTTCCCAACATGGCAGTGGTATGTTTTTCGCTAGTTGTGGGAGTGATCAACTCTCAGAAATAGTGGGTCTATGGTTTTATCGAAGCAGTGTGTAGCCCAGAAACCTCTTTTTTTTTTTTTTATATATATTAGTAAAGAGTAAATCTAGCATACAGCATAATGTGCCGCTGGCAGACACCTCATTGTCGCCATACTGGTGGTCAAACACATACGCCAGGAACCCGCTAGTAGTTGAAATGCGTGTTTTGCGGCGTCTAGCTGCCCATATGAGACATGAAGCAGGAACCTGGTTTTGGCTCTGTTTAGAATTGATTATTAAAAATTTTCAGGTTTAAGGTGAAAATTCGAGCCGTTGGGCGCCATTTGTTGCTAGAGAAGTCCCACCAAGCCCCGCAGTTCCACAACCCACATAAAAACACATATAAAATAAACACACAGACACTTACATTATTTAAACTGCTTGGCCATTAGCTCAGGCCTATCATTGTCTAGCTCTTACTCTTATATTTAGCCCATTTCTATTAATCTCTACTTTGCCACGTGGCTCGTGGCTTACCGGTACTTTACATCTTTCTTCTCGCGGCGGCTCCAGGCAGTCTCTCTCTCTCCTTCCTGTTCCCTCAATTCTCCTCTCTGTTAGTCCCGCCTATACTTCCTGTCTGGCTACTGGCCAATCAGTGCTTTATTAACATATTCATCATACAGAACATCCCACAGCACTCTGCATGTAAACTTTTAAATCTGAGAAAATAAGTGTAAAATAAAGCTGTTAATTCACATCTTCACTGTGTCAACACATTTCCAATTTCCCCCATTTTACTCACAGTAAACATAAAGTCTCTAGCTTGGTCTACAGCTCATCATCGTTTTTTCTACCTCCTCTCTAACTTGGCCTCTGGTCATCTTCCTCTCTCTCTCTCCACCCTCCAGTCTGTTCCTGTCTCAGCCAGTCTGCCTCTGCCTCTTCCAGACCACAATGACTGTTCCTCCCACCTGGAGTCCTCATCTACTTCCTCATTCATGACTCATTTCCTTCACTTCCTTCAATCATGTATTTAAATGTCTGCTTTGTGCAGCTGACTCAGACAATTCCACTGAATCTGCCAATCCCTTGTCTCCCCAGTTGCTGTCCACCTTGTTCCATTTGGGGTTCCTCCTGGCATGTGACACTCTTGAAATAATATATAATTAAGTAATCAGGAGATGGAGCCCATAGTAGACTGAGCAGGGATAGTGAATACAATGAACACTTAATAATACAAGTGTAAGGAGAGCTAGAGACACTAACTGAGGGTTGCAGGAGATCAGTGGAGGAAACCATTTTTCATTAGGATCCCTTCACCTTGGCTGGTTCCACCATGGTGGGGAAGGTGTCACAACTTGGGGCCTTGGCAAAGTCACTTGTCAGTTCTGGTTTGGTTTTTACACCCATTGGCTTCTTCCACAGAGACAATCACACCATCCTCACATGGGTTTTTTTTTTTTTCCTATAATTCTGTGTCTTAGATTTCCTTTTCCACACTCACTGATCCTCTTGGAAATCACTACACTCTTCCTTGCTCATCATGACAATTTGGGTTTTGTTTGGTTTCTGTTGCTTTGATAAAAAAACACTGACCCAATCAAAGTTGGAGGAGAAAAGAGTTTATTTCATATTATAACTTCCAGGTCACCATCTATGACAAGAGAAAGCCAAGGCAGAACTCAGGGCATGCACCTGGAGGCAGGAATGGAAGCAAAAGTCATGGAGGGAAGAGCGCTGCTCACTGGCTTGCTCACATGACTTGCCCAGCCTGCTTTCTCACACTTCCCGGACCAACTGTGCAGCAGTGGTTGTATATTCTCCTGCACCGACTGTTAACTAAGGACAGGACACACAGACTTGCTTACAGGCCAGTCTGATGGAGGTAATTACTCAGTTGAGATTCCTTCTTCCCAGAGAGGTCTGAGTTTGTGTCAAGCTGATATAAAAACTAACCAGCACAATGGACCACTCATCGATTTGATGCACAAACACATCAATATTAAATCATAACTCTTCCTTTCTCATTCATTGCCAAGCTGTCATGTTGACATTAACATCACAATATAAAACCCAAATGAATTTAAAAGTCCCATAGTCTTCAACTGTTCCAACACTGTAATAAACCAAATTCTCTTTAAAAACCCAATGCCTTTTTCAAAGTTCAAAGCTTCTCAACTTTGAACTCTTGTAAAATAAATAAAAGAAAAAAAAAAACAGTTAAATACTTCCTGCTCCACAAGGGAAGAGCCAGGACACAGTCACAAGCAAATCAATTCACAACCAAACTTCAATAGTGCCTGGGGAGCTAGCTCCACTTCACTGCCTCTGCCTTCTACAGAACAAGTAGCTCATTTCATAGGCTCAGGCCAGCCTCCGTCTCCCATCTGCTGCTGTCTTTGATGGTGATTACACATGGTACTGGTATCTCCAATGTTCTGAGGTCTCCATTGCAACTGAGGCTACGCTCTCACCAATGGCCTCTCCCCAGGGGCTCCAGCCCTGTGGCATAATGCCAAGCCTCAGCTTCTTTCTATGACCTATTCTCATATTCAAAACCAGGACCACCTTGGGGACCGGAGAGATGGTACAGTGGTTAAGAGCATTTGATGCTCTTGTAGAAAGAGGATCGGGGATTGACTCCCAGTGCTCACATGGTAGTTTAAAACCATCTCTAGATGGAAATGGGGGGTGGGCCGGGGGGAGGGGGGCAGGGCGGGAGGGGGGAGAACGGGGGAATCTATGGCTGATATGTAAAGTTGAATTATATTGTAAAATAAAATAAAATAAATTAAAAAAAAAGAGAAATAGGAAAAAAAAACCATCTCTAATTTCATTTTGAGGAGTTCTGACTCCCCCTTCTGATCTCTGTGGGCAATAAGCACTTAACATGGTACACAGACACACATGCAGGCAAAACCCTCACATGTAAAATGAAATGAATAAATCTAATAAAATTTACATGAAACCCAGCACTCTTACCAGGTTCGGATGAAAGCATGTGATGTGGCCTTAGCTCCCTTTGGACCACGGCTCCTGTGTGCTGACTCTGAGGAAATACTCCCGGAAGACTGTACCTCAGTGATTCTGCTCTCTTCTCAATCACTGCTCATTTCTCAGCTCCAGTTAACCAGCACTGACAGTCTGAGTGAAGCAGTGGTTTTACTTCAGAGGTGCCGGTCTCTAAGGACAGCCATTCTTCAGCTCCAGCCGATCAGACAGCATAGACTATTAATTCAAAATATCATAAAATGTCCCAGGTAGAGTCTTTGCTTCCCTCTGAATCTTCACAAGGGAGTCCTCCATCATCCACCTTGTTCTCACCTTTCTTTCCTTCCCATCTCTCACGGAAGAGCCATTGAGCTCTGATCAGCCAGTGGCTTTTCCAGCCCAAAGTTCTAATGCCACCACAATCCTCCCAAAACCACATGGTCAGGTCTGTCACAGCAATACCCTACTCCTGGCACCAGGTTCTATCTTAGTTCTTTTTCTACTTTTCTGATGAAAAAACAAGACCAAGGCAATTTGTGAAAGGAAGGGTCAGTTTGGGGCTTTGTAGAGAGCCACAGCAGTTTCCTAGTGAGAACTTACGGTCCAAGAATCTGAGCTTGCTTTACCCAGCAGGGCTGCATAAGGGGATGATTGGACCACAGGCATGGTTACCAGGTGTTTGGAAGGGTCTGCACTTGGCTGTGTGGTGTGCTTTGATCTAGCAAGGGGAAGGTCTTTTGCTCTGCCCCTTGGCATTGTTATAAAAAGCATGTTTGAAGTGACAGAAGGGGTCGGTGGATTTTGATTCGGGTCCTCCCGAAGATGTCCTGTGTTTCTCTCTGTCTCCTCTCTGCTATCTTTCAATTTAAAAATTTCTTATCCCTCTCTCCCCTCATAGGAACCCTCTAAAAGGTGGGAACTGGCCTCCCACAAGGCTTATAGTTCCAGAGGGATAAGGGTACGTCACTATCATGGCGGGAAGGTGTGCTAGCAGGCAGCCATGGTGTCAGGAACAGCTGAGAGCTTACAGCTCAAACACATGTAGAAAGCATAGCTAGCAAACTGAAAATGCCGTGTGGCATTTGAAATCACAAAGCCTGCCCCACCAGTGTGACATACTTCCATCAGCAAGGCCACATCTCTTACACCCACCCAAACAGGGCCACAAACTGGGGGCCAAGTATTCAAAATATCTGAGCCTATGGGGGTCATTGTCACTCAAACTACCACGTACAGTGGAAACAGTCCAGTAAAAGAAAGAAATCAAAATGCAAAGAACATGAAAAGCATGCCACCCAGAGATGAGCATGGTGGGAGACTGACTCAGTCTGCTTGGTTTTCCTCAGAGAGAAAGGATGAGAGGGAGAATGGAAGAGTCTCTCTCTCTCTCTCTCTCTCTCTCTCTCTCTCTGTCTCTCTCTCTCTCTCTCTCTCTCTCTCTCTCTCTCTCACACACACACACACACACACACACACACACACACACACGTACAGAGAGAGACAGAGACAGAGACAGAGACAAAGAAAGAGAGAGATGTGAAGGAGGAAACACAGACTTTTTCTCTTAAAAAAAATTTTGGAGACAGAGTCTAATGTAGCTGAGTCTGGCCTGTATCTCAGTATGAATCTGAGGCTTGCACTGAACTCCTGATCCTCCTGTCTCCACCTCCCAAGCACTGGGATTAAGGTGTGCAGCACCACACCAGGCTCCTCTCTTCCTATTAGTAACTGCCTCTGTTAACTGAGTGTGCTAACACTGACATATCTCGGTCTCACCAGAGTGTGTCACTTGACACACAGAAGAGAGCCATGCAGCACTGGAGGTGGGAAGCCACAAATCAGTGTGGGTGGCCCGACCTTTGAAAACCCAGGACATCCAAGAAGGTTGGTCATCAGCACCTTCAAGGATCCTCCACTTCTTGTACTGAGCACCCATGCTTCATTCACATTGGCTTTATTTTGGAACTGGGCATTCAGGGTGGCCAAAGTGCATCCTCGATGGCCAGTGGTGGCACACACCTTTAATCCTAGCACTCAGGAGGCAGAGGCTGGTGGATCTCTGTGAGTTCAAGGCCAGCCTGTGCTACAGAGTGAGTTCTAGGACAGCTAGGACTGTTACACAGAGAAACCCTGTCTCAAAAAAAATCAAAATCAAATCAAAACAAAACAAAGCAAAAACCAAGTGCATCCTCAAAAATAATGAAGTCTATAGGGAAACAATCTGTCATCCTATGTAGTCCATCTTCCAGGAGTTCCTGATGTTCATCTCAGGACTGTTCCCCATTTATTTCAATGACCTTAGTCCCCTTCCAGCCTGGTGCTATTGGTTGAGCTATCAATACCCCCCTATCTATAAATGCTGTGTAACACCCAGACACAGGACACTGCAGTGAGGCACCTGTGACTTTAGCAGCATCTAAAAGTTGACCACACTGAGGTTCACATTCAAGGGCAGTGAAGGATGTGACCAGAAGTGGTGAGACCAAGAGCTGTGGAGTTGGAGAACTCTGTAAGAACCACCACTAGCATGAAATGGGGTCACTTCTAAATGCCTTAGGCCATGGCACACTGTGGACAGGGCATCCTCTCCCTCCTACCCTACCATCTCTCCATCTTGGCGACCCTGGGTTGTTCCCAGCCACCTGTTTTTTGACTCCTGAGATCATGTACCATCTGAGGACTCCACATGATGTCCTGTCTCAGTCACCAGGGATTGACAGCAAGCCCTGTCTCACCTACTCTGGATTGATTCTGTCACCACTTTACTTTTTGGGTCTCTGAGCATAGTTGGCAGAAGTCAGCTCACTGGGACACAGGGAATGACAGGTGGGTGAGAGATGTAGTGAGGCTTCACATCATACTACACAGGAGAGTCATGATTGGTCAATCACCTGTGGCTATTGTTTCCCATTGCTTTTTATAAAGGATGGAATTCCATACACCATTGTCATCAATGCTTTCATCAGTGATCCACATGCAGTGAAGTATAATCTATTTGATTTCAATCAGCAGGACAACAACAAAAAAGTCCTTGGCACCCCAGATATGGAGAGTACAAGCCCCACCCTTTCCTGCCCTTGGGATGACAGACTTCCTGCTCAGGGGCACCTTGCATGCTGGGATCAAGGCCTAGGTTTTATGACCACCTCAGCAGGAGCCAAGGTGTAGATGTAACCAACCGTCTTATTAAATAAGAAACACAGAGCCGATTCAGAGAAGAAAGCCAAGAGGTCAGAGCTAAGAGCCTTACCCTTCCGCTGCAGCTAGCCTCTTCAGCCAAGAGACCTCTCCGAAAGAGAGCTACTTCCTGTGTGTAAGTCTTTATAAAGACTTCCAGTTCTGCCTTCTCATTGGTTGTAAACCAAACCACATGACCGTCTCGTCACTGCCTGTCTGTAGGTCACTCCAGGTCTTCTATGGTTGGTATTGAGATTAAAGGCGTGTGTCTCCAATGCTGGCTGTATCCTTGAACGCACAGAGATCTACCTAACTCTGCCTACCAAGTGCTGGGATTAAAGGCGTGCGCCAAGAATGCCCTGGCTTTCGCTATGGCTTGCTAATAGCTCTGACCCCTAGGCAACTTTATTTATTAACATACAAATAAAATCACAATTCAGTACAAATAAAATATCACCATATTTCCCCTTTTCTATTTTAATAAAAAGAAAAAAGGAAAAAAGTTATAACTAACATAAGAAAAACTATATATAAAAGTACAATAACTATATACAATATATACAAGTGATAAATACCTATACAATGTCTAGTCCATTTGTATTTGACAAATTCAGAGAAAATAATTCCATTATCTATCCTATTTTGGTAAGTCCAAAATGTACCTAATTCACTTTCTATCCTAACTAATCTTCAACTATAACTAACTAATCTTCAACTATAACTAACTAATCTTCAACTATAACTAACTAATCTTCAACTATAACTAACTAATCTTCAACTCCCTCAGAGACCCAAGAAGGAAATAATATTACCTAACAAAAATAAAAACAGGAAGTGCATGCAAGCAGCTTCCAAAAAAATTGTGAGTTGACAGAAACAGCCAGCCACCTGGACAGTCACCTGAGGTTTCTCCGCAGTGTTGGGGCATCATCTTCAGCCTATAGGCTTAGCATATCTGACAGACTCATTTGTGAAGTAGGATGTACACAAGGTCAACAGTTCAACCTCACATTGGGTGAGAGCAGTCCATGTATCAGAAACACCTGAATTCCACTAGTGTGATGTCATGATTCAGGATTTTAAATTCTGGAAATTGTTGATGGTTTTTTTTGAATTCAGCTGTCCATTCTTCTTGGCTGTGTATGTGTGGCTTCATCTCAGCATCCCATTCTTCTCCACATCCCTCTATTAAATGCCAGTCTGCTATTGAGAGGCGTGAGCTTAGTTACTCTTCAAGAATAACTGTTTCAGCTGCTGTTCCATTGCACATTAGAAGCCATCGGCCCATGCCTGTTCAGCTGCCTTCGAAGAAAAGAGTACTGTACCTTTTCTGGATTGTGAAGGCCACTTCAGGGATGGTGCCATATGGTCCTGGCCTCAGAAGATGCCTTTTGATAAAGCCATAACCACACTTGTTTTGGCAAGAATCAGTAGTCCTTTGTTTCGTGTCCTGTCTGTCCATTTTGTCCTGTTGTCAGCAGTTGACTCGAGGATACTTTGTTGTCCAGTGGCTAACTTTTGCCACAATGAAAATTAACTCCATATGCAGTTTCTTCAATGCCCATATTCTCTCTGAAGTAGATTGGTACTGCCAGGAGCCGACATGTCTCATAGTCATAACAAAAAAGAAAAATTTTCTAAGTTATTAAAAC
>CABHPP010092759.1:0-25551 GCA_902168425.1 Peromyscus attwateri | reverse complement strand
AGTTCCCTGGGTGCTTAATTTAATGGTCTCGGGTCGACGTCTTCAAACTCTTCGTATCTGAAGAAGGGACGCTCACGTTTTCATTCTGCACAGGGTGCCGCACTCATTCATTCACCTCTCCCTTAAAGGCCTGGCTGGAAGTTATAAACTCGGTCCCGCTCCATGGCAATCTCCCTCCTGCTAATAGGAGGGAGACAGATGCTGGGAAAGCAGACACCTACTTCCTGGAGAAGTGTCACCCATACGCACCAGTCAAACTTGCCCACTTGGTCTTCGTAGACCGCGGCCGCAGGAAGAAGCAGCGTAGCCCAGAGCCAGAACCTGGACGCCACAGCGGCCGCCATGATTGAAGCCCAAGCACCGCCCGCCGCCATCCCGGCATGCACTGGGCCTCAAGCCCCTCCTCGCGGCGAACTATAGAGAGGAGGCGGTGCGCGAGGCACTTGGAGCGCTCAGGGCTCGGGAGCCGCCGGGGTTGGAGGGACTGGAGGGACTGGAGAGATCTGGAACCTGGGCCAGGAAGTGGCCTTCCAGGCACGGAGCAGAGTGCAAACGGGGAGACAGCCCGCCTCAGCTCGGGTCAGGCACACGCGAGGGGCAGCCCCGAGCGCAGTCCCAGAAGCCCCTGCGCCGCCCGGGTCCTGAAGGGCCGCCCGGTCTTCCGCCGCACGTGTCTTCAGCGAAATGCCCAAATCCAAGCGAGACAAGAAAGGTGGGCTTGGGGGACTTCCATAATGGGGGCGACGGGGACACGGGTGAGACGCCGAGGCCTCTCGGAGATGATCCGCCGGCCGGGGTGGCGGGTTGGCATCTGAAGGTGACGCGGAGAGCTGGAGTCTGGGCCGGACCGACAGGCAGCTCCGGAGACAGTCTTGTATCCCAGGCTCTCTTCGAACTAGCCAACGAGGGTAGTCTTAAACTGCTGATCCTACCTCCCGATTATTGGGGTTACAGGCATGCACCACTAAACTGAGTTTATGCTGAGCTGGGTATGGACCACAGTACATGCCTGTTAGGAAGGCACTACCAGCTGCATCCCCTGCCGCGCGCGCGTCTGTGTTTGAGACAGGGTCTTGGAATGTAACTTAGACTTGCTGTGTAGATCAGGCTGGTCTCAAACTCAAGGGCTTTCCATTACCTCATCTTCTCCAGAATGTAGGGATTTTATAGGCATGCATCACCGTACCTGATTCTTTGTTTTTTAATGCTGGATCCTTGAACTCTCCGTCTTCTGCCTTGGCCCCAAATTCCAAACTGGGGCACCACATCCAGCTAGTGGACTGGCACTTTTGTGGGTGTTAGAAGACAAGAAATTGAACAAAAAGGGTCTGGCTTCATCAAGCTCACCGCTTTAATCATGGTGTGTGTTTGTCTGGGGGGGAGGTGTATGTGTGTATCCTATATCCCTGTCAAGTAAGTATGGTTTGTCTAGTAGTTAAAAGTGGGCTATGCAGAAGTGGATATGATACTATTTTGTATCATGTAGTCAGGAAAGGTCTCAGTGGTGAGACCACAAACAGAAACCTGGGGAAAGGAAAGTAAGCAACCTGTACAGCTGTCTGAGAGAAGGTTGTTCACAAGGTGAAAGGGATCTGTGGTTAACATACTGTGGGACAAGGGACCAATGTGACTCTAGTAAAGTGGACAAAACAGGATTGAGGGAAAAGGATCTGGCCATTGATGTGGCTTTACTTTAAAAGGACCACTTTGGCTACATTGATAGCCTGGAGAATATGAGGGCCGAGATGGAAGCAGCAAGGCCAGTAGCCACCTGGACAATGCCAAGTTGGACCAAAATCCTAGCAGTGGATGGCTGGCTCAGTGTGGTTGCCGTTGACTATGTGCATTGTAAAGAGGGACTGTGAGTGGCAGGCAGGATAGATAAAAGGCCCTGTCACCTGCTTGGGATACCCAGGGCTTTGTATCTGAAGTTCTGGTAAGTCCTTATGAAGTCATTGGTTTTGGAGAGGAAGCCCTGGTCCGATGTAGCAAATGCCAGTAACTCTTTTAGAAGTGGGATAAATAGGGCCTCAGTAACTTTTCAGTAGAGGTTCTTGTGCGCCTCTCCCCATCCCCAGTATTCTTGTATTTTTGGGTCCAGATGAAAAACTGAAATGCATGTGTGTAGTAGAATAGAAAAGATGTGGTCCCAACAGGATGAGTCGGTACATACAAGTAATCCCAGCACTTAGGAAGCAGAAACAAGGAAATGTATCTTGAGTTCAAGGCCAGCCCAAGCAGCCTTGTAGCAAGGTCCTGCCTTAAAGAGAGAGAGAGAGAGAGAGAGAGAGAGAGAGAGAGAGAGAGAGAGAGAGAGAGAGAAAAGGATTGTCACTATCATCCCATAGCTGATCTAGCCATTGATGGCCTGTGCACCATGCCCTACAACAGGAAAGGGTCCTGCCTCAGCCAGGAGGTTAGGGTTACCACTGAGAGCACTCTGTCAGCAGGATTGAGCCCTGCTGCCACACTGCGATAAATCCAGCAGTCATCCTAAGGGGCTAAGGGCGCTTGGTTTGTGCTAGGAGATGTATTTAGGGATCTCTGGGTCCAGGAAGTTAGGTAAGCAAGCACTCTCCCAGCCTTGAATGCCAGAAATGACAGGATCCATTGCTGCCTTCTTCATATTGGCTTAGTTCAACCAAGCCTCCCAAGAACGAAGCAAAATTAATCTCTGAAGCATCCAGATTCATCACTCACCACCATCTCCTTTTCTTGGTTTTAGTTTCCTTAACAAAGACTGCTAAGAAAGGCTTGGAACTGAAGCAGAACCTGATAGAAGAGGTAAGCCCTTGCTCCTTTATGTTTCTAGTGTGTGTTTGCTTGATAGGGTTGGGGGAGGACTGTTAGTAGTACATTAAAATCAGCAGCCCCAGAGTTTCCCAGCTCTGGTGGGGCTCGGTGTACCTCCCACATCAGTAAATGGGTTTTCCACACAACCCCCCACCACACCCCCGAAGCATCCCTGTGACACAGGACCATAGGATGCTATTGCTGTTTTGCACTCCGGATCGTAACAGAAGCTTATTAGTGAGTTTGTAATGCTGCCTAGTGTCAGAAGCCTGGAAATCACCAGGTGTGGTGACTGTGGCCATGCCATCTGCAGCTGACCTGCTAGCCCTGTGCTGAGAGTCAGGGAAGCCCAGTCTCCTGGTGCATAAATTACCTGGAAGTGGAGCTTCACCACAGAGAAGCTTCAGCCAGCAACCTGGGCAGGGCAGTGTGGATAAGGTGTCTCCCCTTGTTTATAGAAATGATGAGGTCTTTGTGTTTTGACTTAGCAGGGGCCTTCCCATGGTGGGTAGATGTTTCTAGATTAACTGTAAGTAGACAAAGGAAAATACTGGTTATATAGAAGACTATAAGGTGGGTTCCTGCTCACCTTCTCCTGTAGTGGGTGACCTTGGTACCAGTCATGTCAGTGGTAGACGACCAGATTAAAGGCCTGTAGGTGATTCTCTAGCATGAGGCCCCTTAACTCCAGTGCCTTATGAATTGTCCCACAGCTTCGGAAATGTGTGGACACCTACAAGTACCTCTTTATCTTCTCTGTGGCCAACATGAGGAACAGCAAGCTGAAGGACATCCGGAATGCCTGGAAGCACAGCCGGTGAGCGGGCAGTGGGAAGTGGACAGGGCACCAGGCAGGAGGACTGACCCTTTGGGTCTGCAGGTCACGTGCCAGAGGGCACCATGTGTGTTAAAGATGGGCTTTTCCTGAGCTGCTGGGAGACAGGACTTGGTGGTCACCTGAGATGTTTCAAGATTGGATCCTTCAGAAAAGTGGTCCCTAGGGTCTGGCTTATTGGTTTACTAGAATGCCATTTTGTGCATCCACAGACTGACCCCAAAGCAGGCTGCAGGAGCTGATGAGTTGCAGTGCTTGGGCAGGTGGCTCTGGCATCAGTCTACCATTGGGCCAACTCTACTAGGGATTGTTAAAACATGTCTCTCCCCACAGCCAGACATGATGGATAGTTTTTTATGCTTGCAGTGAGCTGACTCAAACTGTTAGCAAGATCAGGTTCTGTGGATAAGATGAAAACAGGAATCCTGGGGACACATAGGTGGGTTGTATAGAGAACAGAGCCTCTGGCTGTCTGGTTCTGGGCTCCCTAGACTACTAGGCACTGCCTCACGGCCGCCTCTTTCATGATAGGATGTTCTTTGGCAAAAACAAGGTGATGATGGTGGCCTTGGGTCGAAGCCCATCTGATGAATACAAAGACAACCTGCATCAGGTAGGTCACTGGCCCAGGCTGAGTGAGTCTCAAGCTCTGCTGCCTCCTCTCTCCTGCTCTTCACCTTTGCTGTGTGAATCCTTGGGGGTCTCGAGAGCCAAACTCAGCTTAAATCGGTGTTCTCCTTAATCTGCAAATCTGCAGACCCATGGGTTTGTTCCCCTTAGGTCCTCCTGTCCTGCCTACTAGGAGTTGTACCAATCAGAAGAGGTTTTAGATGATAACACATGTGACCTGTGCATACAGGGCCCTGAGTGAAGGAGCAGTGACGTTCACTTGCATTTTTCAGGTCAGCAAGAAGTTGCGTGGTGAAGTTGGCCTCCTCTTTACCAACCGCACCAAGGAGGAGGTGAACGAGTGAGTGTCTAGAGGGATGGAGGGAGAGAAGCTGAGGGTCAGGGAAAGATGGAAGGATGGTCTTCGTGCTAACATCATATTGGGGCTGACTCCTGGAAGCCTTTTATTGAAGCCGGGGTTCTGTAACCGGGGTTCTCTCATTCTCTCTGGCATTGTCCTCCCACTGGCTGCAGGTTCACAGCCAAGATGGACAGGGACAGGAGGTCCCACATCGTGTATACTCAGAGGAGGGCCAGACTTCCTAGCACAGAGGTGGCACAGCCGGGAACTCTCCCCTCACTCTTCTCTTTCTTAGGTGGTTCACAAAGTATACAGAAATGGATTTTGCTCGAGCTGGGAACAAAGCAACTTTAACAGTGAGCCTGGATCCAGGGCCCCTGAAGCAGTTCCCTCATTCCATGGAGCCACAGCTGAGGCAGCTGGGCCTGCCCACTGCACTCAAGAAAGGTAGGAACTGGAGAGGTGGCATAGGGTTAAGGGGAGTGGCTGCTCTTCCAGGTGACATGGGTTTGGTTCCCAGTACCCTCATCTGGCCTCCACAGGCACCAGGTACCCACATGCTACCATGGTCATACATGTAGACAAAACACCCCTACACATAAAGTAATTTTTAGAAAATGAAGAAAGGAAGGAGCCAGGCAGTGGTGGCACAAGCCTTTGGTCCCAGCACTCAGGAGGCAGAGGGAGGTGGATCTCTGTGAGTTCGAGGCCAGCATGGTCTACATAGCATGTCCAAGACAGCCAAGACTAAACAGAGAAACCCTGTCTCAGAAAGGAAAAAGATGAAAAAAAATGAAGGAAGACTGTATGGGAAGTCCAGAATGAAAAGCAGCTCAGGACCACTTTCCACAGGCTGTCCCCTCTGACCAGCCACTTCTCCAGTTTCCCCCGTGAAGGCAGGGCTGTGCCTTCGCCTCCTGCAGGACATGGAGGAGGCAGCCACTGTCCCTGTGGCTGCTGAGTTGCAGGGAAGACAGTCTGAGGCCAAATGCTTCCTAGCACAGAGAGCTAGCAGCAAGTGCCGTGTGAGCCTCTGCTGGGAGTAACTTGAGGCTGCCCTCCCACAGGTGTGGTGACCCTGCTTTCTGACTATGAAGTATGCAAGGAGGGCGATGTGCTGACTCCAGAGCAGGCCCGTGTCTTGGTGAGTCTGGGCGTGCAACCTGGGGGAGAGGCCATTGTCATTAACCTTCTGCTGGGACATGGCTCACAGCTGCTGCTCCTCTCTCTGCTTCCTCCACCTATTACAGAAGCTTTTTGGGTATGAGATGGCTGAATTCAAAGTGACCATCAAATATATGTGGGATGCCAATTCGGGAAGATTCCAGCAGATGGATGATGACCTGCCCGAGAGCGCACCTGAGTCTGAGGGAGAGTCAGAGGAAGAGGATGACAGCTGATTGCAGGACGTGGAGCTAAGGCCTTCTAGCAAGTTCTTCACTCCATTGGACCACCAGGACTGCTGTCGCCCCTCTGGAGGGAGCAGCTATCTATTTTGCTATGGATAAAGACAAGGGAGGGTGCTGGGGCAGGACTTTGTTTCTACAAAGAATAAAATTTTGTCCACGGGGTTTTCCCTGTGGACAGCAAGAGACTTTTCCTAGGAAGAAGGCCTTCAGCTTTGTGCTTCTGTTTGGGGCCTGCACGGCCTGGCTCCTTGACAGCACAGCACTGCAGATAGCTGACAGCAGCCTGCAGAGTTGGGTGTCCTCTCCAGCCCTTTGTCTGGAATGGATTTGCTGAGGAAAGTTTAGTGCCCTGACAACTTCATTGCTTGTACATAAACATGTACGCACAGAGATGCACAAACCAGGGCTAAGCCTGACACATGCAAAGGAACAAGGGCTTGTCCCTAAAGCAGGGGAAAGCCACTGCTGGAGTTGGGAGCAAGTGGTTTTATTGACTCAGACGCTCTCACTATGTAGCACAGGCTGGTCTTGAGCTTGCAGCAGTCCTCCAGCCTCTCCCCTCTAGTGCTAGGATCACACCTGTGTGCTATCACACCTGGCTGGCTAGCTGTGTTCCACAGGAGGGGAAAGCTATATTAACTCAGTGGTAAAGCATGTGCCTGCCATGCTTAAGGCCCCAGGTTCCTTCCCTAGCAGCACACAGAAACTGATGCAAGTTGTTTGGCCTCTAGACCCTTCAGATTTCCTGACCTCTGCCCTTGAGAATTTCAAGTGCAGAGAGACTACCAAGAACTGAATAGATGGGCCTTGGGTCTTCACAATCATGAACATAAAACCCAGGACAAGCCAGTGTGTTCATGCCTGTAATCCCAGCACCTCAGGAAGTTGAGGTAGGATTAAAGGTTTGAAGTCAAGCCAGACATAATAACACACACATTTAGTCCCACTCCTGGGGATTTAAAAAAAAAAAAATTATTGATGCCAGTCTGTTCTATGACTGAAAAAAGCCAAGCATGGTATATATTGCCAGTGACCATGTCAGAGGAACAGTGGGTGGCAACTGACTTCAGGGTGTCAGGAAGAAAATCCCTCATGGGTGAATCTCAGTTGGGCAAGGCCCTGAGACCACAGACCCCAGAGTGTCTTTTGCTTCTGCTGTGCCTTTACATGTTTGCCCCTGCCATCTTCCTCTGGTACGTGGCATGGTGTGAATGGATGCGGAGATATCCCCACTGCCTGTAACGTGTGTTTTTCTCATGGAAACATCCAGTTTTACTGAGCATTTTTATCTGTGGATTATTATGAAGATGCTTCCTTCTTAACCTGTACTGTCTAATTGATTTTAATAATGTTAGTTTATAAAGAGTTTGATAAATTTAAAAAAATACAAGGAAATGTCACAGTTAGGGCCTATGAGTTTCACCTAAAGAGCTGCATAGACCTCAGTTCAGGTTAATGATTAAGGAAAACAATTGAGTTCCAGGATCCAGGATAGCTCTAATCCTCTTAATGCTGAAGGATCCAGTCACAGGTTTCAGTGTGCATCATTTAGCTGAAACAAAGCCTTAAAATAACTTCAGGTTAGACCAGATGTTTTGATAATAGCTTTGAGAAGAAAAACCCCAGGAAACAATCTAACATTCACAAGGACACATCACTGAGTTAAGAGATTCATTAGGTTAGGGTCAAAAATACAAAGCAACCCAATAGTTGCTAGTTGATATACTTTCCTTGCTAGGTTTGGTTGGCGATCAAAGGTGATGATTCATTTCTTGTGCCCATTTCTGCCCTCAATCTCCTGATAGAAGAAACTATTAATGAGTGGTTGTGTACCCTAAAAATTTGAAGTAGAGCAGACTGATTCTTTCCACATATAAAAGTTGAGATTTGTGATTCCTTTAATATTCCTTATCTACCTTTCAAGATAACTAATAAAATGTTGACCCTTTGTAACTGCAAAATACAGCCTACCAGTAAAAGACCTGACTGAGAAGAATAACTTGCTTGCCTACACGGTTAATTTATGACAAGTTGCTAGGGTATGAATGTGTGTGGGTTCTTGGGATAATTTGTTTTTCTTCTGTAATAGGAAAATGTTTAATCATGTAAGGGATACGGAAAACATGCTGTTTTTTACTTACAATCATTCACTTGAAAAACAGAATGTAACCACATTGTAATTTTTATATTGCCTGAAAGATTTTGCTGGGGTATATGAGCTACAAGGGGAAGACTAGAGATAGAGTTAGAGAGAGTTAAAATGGTTTAGGAGGAAAACATCAAGAATGAGAGAGTTAAAATGAGTTCAGAGGAAAACAAGAATAATAGAGTTAAAATGAGTTAGAAGGAAATCACCCAGAATGAGAGAGAAGGAAGTAGAAGGGAAATATCTAGAATAAAGATGGAGTTAGAAGGAAAACATCAAGAATGAGAGAAGGAAATCATCAGGAAAATAAAGAGAATACAAAAGAAGAATAAAGAAAAGATCAGAAGGAAACCATCAAGAAATTCTGTGAATGTTTTTTCCTTGGCCCCCTCAGATAGAAAAAGTCATAGACTCTCTGGCTTCCCTTTGAGCACTGCCCTGCTGGAGCCTGTCCACCCCCAACCCCCGCCCCAGGCAGCAATAATATATACACCAGCAATTGGAGCTAGAGACAAGGAGCTCTGATATGTAGCAAATTCAAGGCCAACATGGTATACTCATGCCTGTCTCAAAAACAAAAGGCCAGTTAGATGTCTAAGCAGGTAGAAACGCTTGCCACCAAGCCTAACCAAACACTGCTCAATATTCCCCCACTCCTCCCTGTACCCTGTGGGCTACAGCAAAGTCGATTGCAGTGCTCTGTGGTGGGGTAAGGAGGCCTGTGGTACCCAGCTCCTGATGTGGTACTTGGCAATGAGGACTGGGGGGTGGCACGGTGCCCAGGCGGCAAGGTAAGCCCAGTGGACGATGGGGTCACAGTGGGCTGCCCCTGCACCGCAGCACAGGCTAGGCTGAGGGCACCTGCAGCTGCTTGCATGTAGCCAGGGCTGACCATGTGAGGCAGCTGCACCAGCAGCAGAAGCCCCAGCAGGTGGGAGCCAGTGTCAAGGCCTAGAGCATGTCCTAGTGGCTGAGCTGGCCGGCTGCAGCCTAGGAAGTGGGCCAGGGAAAGTGCAACCCGTGGGGAGAGGGAGAGAGCAGCATGAGAAGGATGCATTGTAGGGGAAACCTCAATAGTGGGAAGCAAGGGCACGGGCCACCTGAATAACAGCCTGCTGAAAGCAGCCACTCAGGCAGCTGCACAGCCAGGGAGAGGGGCTGCCTCAGTATCTCTTGCCCCAGGTTGGATGCCAGATGAAGAGTTTATCTAATTTTTATATTATTAATAAAAACTCGGGAGTCAGTATTGGGGTGAAAACCTGATTGATAAATAGCAAAAAAAGCAACCCATGTCCTCTTCTGTCTCTCCTTCCCTGATCCAAAAGCATGAGAATCTTTCTTTCTTTTTTTTTTTTTCACATAAGCTTTTAGTTTATTTGTTCTCTCCGAAATTGTCTGCACACCACCGCAGATCAAATCACCGTAGATCTACTCCTTTGGCCTTTTGCCAGCACCAACGTTGGCCTTTGCCATGCCCCTGACCTTCATTCTGTTCTTGCGGTCCTTCCACTGTTTCTGGGAGGTCTTCTTCTCATAGAGGCCGTGTCTTGCAAGTCTGTGTTTGGGCTCATTCTTCTTAACATAATCTAGAGAATCATAGATCATGCCGAACCCAGTTGTTTGGCCGCCACCAAAGTGGGTCCTGAATCCTAACACAAAGATGACATCTGGTGTGGTTTTGTACATTTTGTCTAGCTTCTCCCAAATTTCAGTCTTTAGTACTGTTGCCTTCCCAGGGTGAAGGACATCAATAACCATCTGTTTCCTCTGAAGCAGACGGTTAGTCATGAACTTCCTGGTCCGGATGGTTACTGTGTAATTCCTGATGGCTACAGTGCCAGAGCTGCTGGCAAATCTTTCTGAACCCTCCCTATTACATACTGTTTCTCTCTATATGTATCCAGGGTCCTCCAAAATCTCTATGGCTAATTGTGGTCATCTAGTTGCTAACTCCACCCCCTGATTCTAGGGTAAACTTGTAACACAGTAACAGTGTCACTATGCAACCAACTATCCTGTACCACTGGGGATCTGATTTGAAGGCCCTGCCTCCTGCTGTGTTGAGCTGAGCCTGGGCGAGCCTAGATTGACCAGGTGACCTTTCAGCTTCTTGTTGCCTATACCCTGCATGAAGGATGTTTGTGGACACATCACATGGCCTACAAGCTGTGTAAGCTGATGTTGTAGGTGAACGATAAGACTTCAGCTGGAGCAGAGAGCTGTGGGACTTCATGGTGGAGAGGAAGACACACAACCTGGTGCCGGAAGGAATCTGGAGGGTTTTCCTACTTGAGCACTGGGCCACCACCAAGCCCCACTGCTAGAGAGCAGGCCACCCAGGACCTCTAACCTCTGAAGATCAGGTACACTCCTGCCCACTTCCACTGGGCCCTCAGTGCAAGAAGCAAGCCACAGGCATTCAAGAGAAGAAGGCCACCAGTCTGCTGCAGCCTGGGCTACAGCCATGACAGGTGACCGTTTTATTCAACAGGAGGTCCTGGGGCAGAGCTCAGCCAGCTCTCACACTGAAGGCAACTGGGTGTACAGGAAGGCAATAGATAGAAACAAAACAAAACTAAATCAGCAGTGATCTGGATGAGGAGGGAACGACCAGCTGAATCAGCTCCAGGCCCTGACTGGCCAAGGTAGAGCCCAGAGTGACAGGCAGTACCCTCTACACCTCCCCAGGTCAGACCCAACTTAGCGGAAGTAGTTGGGGCAATCATGGGCAACCAGGTTCCAGGCTTGGTCAAAGGCCTCCACGACAGCCGGCTCCAAGGGCCCTTCCTCAACCAAGGCCAAGTTCTGCTCCAGTTGCTGCAGACTGGACATGCCCAGAATGACTGCATCCCCATGGGTGCCCTGCAAGGGAGATACAGTTTCCAGCACACATCTGCCAGCCCATGGCTCCCATCACCCACCCCTTCCTGCCTATGGCTTGCTAAGATGTGAGATTGCTAAGATTTCACTTAAGTATTACTTCTGGGAGAAATAACCACTGCCTTCACACAGCCAGTGTCCTCCAGGATCCTCTACCCCACAGGACAGGTTGGGAAACACTAAGCTTCAGGCCTGAGGTTTACCGGGTACTAAAGAGGCACAATACCCCAGTATGCCCACACTGGAGAAAGGAGTTAGGGAGAGGAAGTGGGGACAGCAGGCAGAGAGGAACACACTCACAGGGACACAGAATTGATTTCTCTCTCCAGGGAGTGATGGAAGCGATGAATTAAATAATTTTTTAATGTACTTTTCAGAATCAAATCTATGCTTACTTCCTACAACATGGAGCTGTGGGACTTTAAACCGGCCTCACTGAACCAATTTTTCCATATGAAAATTGAGATCATTAGACCTAGAGGGATGGCTTAACTGTTAGAAGCAGTTTCTGCTCTTGAAAAGGACCTGGATTCAGTTTCCAGCACCCTGATGGTGCTAGCTCACAACCACCTGTAACTACAGTTCCAGGGGATGTGCCACCCTCTCCTGGCTTCTGAGGGCACTATGTGAACATGGTGCCCATCAGGCAAAACACTCATACAGACAAAATAAAAATAACTAGATCTTAAGGGGAAAAAAATCAAGATAACTAGACTTCACACAGCCATTGTAACAGTGAGGTAAGCTAGCACCAACATGGGTCACCGCCCTGGGAGAAGCTGGGCCAGAGAAGATGTAGTCTCAGCAGGAGCCCACTACCACTTCCATGCCTCCCATTCCCCCCCATCCCACTTCACAGCAGAGGCTGAGCAGACAGGACCTGCTGGGCTACCTTGAGCTGTGAGTGATGGTATATCCATCGAAAGGTGGCCGAGGTCAGGCTAGGGGCGCTGCTGCCATAGGCGGACTTCAGAGCCTTCTCCACCAGGGCGATGCCCTTGAAGTGTTCCTCCTTCCAGTAGCTGAATGGGTCGGGGAGAGACAGGGAAGTCAGTGTCTTGGGGCAGTCCGGATCCTCAGGCAGAGCCCTGCCCCTTCAGCATCAGAACACACAAGTCTCCAGGCCTCTTGCCAGGTCAGGGATGGACAGAGAGGACAAGAATCTGGTACTTTACGTGCTCACCAAACATTACAATACAGTTCCCTCAATGAGGACTCTCGTCACCAGCACCACACTTGTGAGCGCTGAGTCACAGAAAAGCCTGGGTAAAGTCCTGGGCACCAGGCTGGCCTCTGTGGGCTTGGCTGAGGCACCTCCCTTCCCTGAACTCACTGACCTACTTACAGAGGGAGGGAACACTCTCCCTGCAGCCTGTCACAGTGACTTTTTCAGGGGAAGAGCTGATTGGGCTGCATTGACCATGGTGAAGGCCACCAGGACATGATTCGCTGGAGGAGAGCCCTGGGCTCTGACAGTGTATGAAAATGACTTCAGAACCACTCACGGTTGGAGGCAATGGTTCCTACTATGGGCAGAAGGATCACAGTCTGTTAGCAGGGAAGGCTGCAGGTACAGGTTCTTTTTGGTTAGTTTGTTCTGAGGTGCTGAGCATCAAATGCAAGGCATCCTGCACACTCAACAAGTACTCTACCAGTGGGCAGCTCCCACTCCATAAGGTGTGAATCAAGCAGGGTACACAGGAAGGCCAACACAGACTGTTCACTTCTTTTGCCTCTGCCTCCGGACTTTTCAACAAAACCAGTATCGGAGCCTCCTGCAGAAAGCTTGCTTGCTGGGCCTTTCCTTCCCAGACAGAGGATTCAAACAGCAAATGTATCAGTCTATGGTCTGCAATGAACCTTGCAGACATGACAGCTAAGATGCCAGAGGGGGAGGGAGTGTAAGAGTTTCACACAGTGGCTGGCCCTGGTGACACACACACATCAAATCCCACATCTCAGGAGACCGAGGCAGGAACATCACAGGTTGTTTTCTAGCCTGAGGTAGTCAAACCATACCTCAAAGAAAAAAATTCTCACTAGGTGGCTGTACAAGTAGTGTTCCCCTTGCTCCACATTCTCTGCAACATAAGCTGTCATCAGTGTTTTGATCTTAGACATTCTGACAGGTGTAGACTAGGCCCTCTGGGTGGATGAGACAATTGTTTAACTTGAACTGTTTATTGGGCCCCAGGCAGTGGGATCAGGACCCCTCCCTGGTGCAAGAGATGGCTTTTTGGAGCCTAGTGCCTATGGAGGGACACTTTGGCAGCCTTGGTACAGGGAGGAGAGGCTTGGACCTGCCTCAACTGAATGTACCAGGCTCTGCTGACTCCCTATGGAACACCTTGCCTCGGAGGAGGTGGGAATGGGTGGTGAGTTGGGGGTGAAGGCTGGGGAGCAGGAAGAGAGGGGAATCTGTGGTTGGTATGTAAAGTGAATAGAAAATCTCTTAGTAATAAAAAGTAAATAAATAGATAGATAGATAGATAGATAGATAGATAGATAGATAGATAGACAGATAGATAGATAGGAAAAATTGTCCCTAGAAAAAAAAGAAGACTGAATAGTTGATAATTTTTCAATTTGATTCTCTTTTCCTAGTGGTTGGAATTAAATCTAGGGCTTTGAGCATTCCATCCCCAAGCTAGAGGCAGGCCTTGCACTTGTAATCCTTCTGCCACAGCTTTCCCAGTCACACCAAATATTTAGAGAATTAACATTTGAAGCAGAGTTTGGTGACAGACAGTAGTGATCCTAGCTCTTTGGCCAGGTGGTGGTGGCACACACCTATAATCCTAGCACTCAGGAGGCAGAGGCAGGCAGTCTATGAGATCAAGGCCAGCCTGGTCTAAAGGGCGATTTCCAGACAGCCAGTGCTACACAAAGAAAACCTGTCTTGGGGAAAAAAACAAAACAAAAACAAAATGCCTAGCTCTTAGGGTGTGGAAGCAAGAGGATCATCCTGAGCTACACAGAAAGTCTGAGGCCAGACCAAGATACATAAGATGCTGACTCAAACTAAAAACAAACAAACAGAAAATAAAAAGGAAAAGAGAGAGAAGGAGGTTGCTCCCAACACTGTCCACCTATGACTACTTGAGACAATGATGACAATTTCACTCCCAAGATGTCACAGGACTTAGACTCACTGGGTCAGCACCAAGCTTCAGGCTCCCCAAAGTCCATCTAGGGTTGTCCTCTCACTGTTGGCAGTGGAAGAGCTTTGCCCAAGAATGGCACACAGGGTAACAAAACTACAGACAGCAAGGGATCCATACTAAGATCCAGGAACATCCCTCAGATGCCCAGGACAGCTAACATCCAGTCTTGGGTCTGAATATCACAGAAGGGTTGGTCCCCAAGAAAGCAACCTCAAGGATCCTCCCTCAATTAAGGAAACCTCTGGCACTTCTTCACGAGACACAGCCCCAAACACAGCTCACCGGTTCATGTACATCTGAGAAAACTGATTCCCAAAGAAGCGGCTCTCAGGCTGCTGTCCTTCCTTGTCCTCATATTTGTATCTGCCAGTCAGCAGGCCCCCTGCAGGAAGAAGCAGTCAGAACCTGGCCCAGACTCCTCCCACAGATAGCCAGGTCACTCCCAAGAAGAACTGGAGAACAGGAGGGAAACTGGAAGGAGGGGACCCAGACACCCCTTCTCTAAGCTCCCAACTTCCTTGTGCCTGACTGGGCATCCACCAGAGCATCAATAGGCAAACACAAAACAGGCATGTCCACCCATCCATCCACAGGCCCATCCCATGGCAGCTCATACCAGCCAAAGGGTTGAAGGCATAGAACCTCAATCCAAAGTGTCTGAGGCAGGGGAAGAGCTCCTTCTCCACCTGCCTGGTGGTGGCGTTGTACATGCCCTGCAGGGAGATAGTCAGAGAGGGGGACATGTCAAGGGACCCCAAAGGTACCTTCTAAGTCCCTCAGTTTAGTCCTTAACCATCCTAGCCCTTCACAACTAGGGCATTCACCTAGTGCTGGTGACAGGTGTCAGGGTGATGCTCTAAGATAAAGGATCAGTGGAGCCTTGGACCCCAAAGTCTGGATGGTCCCGGCTACCACATTCCCCTCACCTGGTACACAGTTGGCATGATCCAGCCATTTTTCTTGCAGAGGGTACAGATTTCAGCCACTTCCCAGGAGGCATAGTTGGACAAGCCAAGCTCCACAAATTTGCCCTGTAGAGGAGAGACTCCATCACAACCCAGCTCGGGCCAGGAGACAAAGAAGGGGAGACTGACTGGATGGGGAGCCTGGAGTGAGGTCTGTGTCTGCCTCTGCTGAGTGTTCCCAGCACTCACTCTCCTGGCAGAGTCAAGGTGAAAAGGTCAGAGAGCATCTCCCCAAGTTCAGGGACCACCGTCACCTCCTGATGCAGCTGGTGGCAGGTCTGCAGCGTCTCCTCTATTGGGGTGCTGTGGTCTGGCATGTGTAAGTAGAAGAGGTCCACCCGGGGACACTGCAGCCTCTTCAGTGACGTCTCCAGCTGGAACCGGACATCATCAGGCTTCAGTGTCCTCCCAAACATTGGACAAGCCTTGGTGGCAATTTTCACTGTCAAGGGAGAAAAATGCAATTTCAAGCCACTTTACCAAACCAAGTATCTATTGTAACAGTTAAGGAACAGAGCTGGGCAGGACAGGATGCTGTATGTCCCTGATCCCAAGCCTAGAGAGATAGAGGAAGGAATCAGGAGGTCAAGGTCATCCTTGCCTACAAAGTACAGATCTAGGCCTGTATGAAACCCTATATCAGAAACCAAGAGAAGGGAAAGGAATGAGGGGGACGGAGAGAAAGAGAGATAAGAAAAGCACAGAAGACCAAGGCAGAGATACAACTGGGTTCAAATTGCAACTCTGCCATTGGTAGCTGTGGCCTTGACCCATTGACTGCTCCTCAATGCTGCCTGCAGGAAATGACAAAGAGAGTGATAACGGCTCACACAGAGTCGAAGTTGACAGGCTTAACCTACATCGGACATTAAGAGTGGTTGATGTCCTCACCATGACCATGACTTCACTGTGACTTTACCTAATGGGCTCCTGGATGAGCCAAGCCTGGCACTGGGGCTGGTAGCGGCAGAGGATCCTGCCTTTGTGGCTTTTGCAGGGTAGAGCCAATGTTGAGTAGTGAGGCAGGGAAGAGCTTGTGCTTCCACAGTGGGGCAGAGCAGGGAGGCAGGAGCTAGCCTGGGGATCATGAAGAACCCTGAGAATCTCCTCTGAGTGTCTAGGGCAAGCGAGAAGCTAGCAGACGGAACCATGAGGTACATGTTCACAGGGAGGTGGGCTTTAGCAACCATGAGCAGGACAGCCCTGAGTGAGAGCCGCACCTGCCAGTCCAGGTCCCAGAGCACCAGGTGTGGGGTGAGAGGCACAGGAAGAGAAAAGATAGACTGCAAGCAAAGCAGCCCTGATAGCACCCCATTTGGAGTCTTGAGTTTAGACCTGGGGTTGTGGGAGGTCTCTGAATGATTTCAAGTATAGATCTCTGTGGTCATCTTACGATGTTTTGAAAGGTGGTCCTGAATGCAGCATGGGTGATGGGCAGGTCTGATCACAGTGTGAGGAAGGTGCAGATGGAACTGGGGATAGAGACAGGAGAGGCTTTGCTGAGGGCCTGTGAGAAGGAAAGTCAGGGCCAGCTACAGACACCTCTCAGGAAAACAGGCCAGTACCGGACTATCTGAGAGAGTTCCTGCTTTTCTCCCTTCCCCCACTGAGTGCCCAGTTGACTGGTTAGATGATGGAAGGATGGATGGATGGGATTATGAGTGGATGGATTGATGGGTGGAGGATGGATGAATGGATGGATGGATATGATGACAGACAGATGAGTGGGTGCATGGATGGGTGGGTGAACGGACAGACAGACAGACAGATGGATGGATGTGTGGATGGATGGATGGATGGATGGATGGATGGATGGACGGACGGATGGGCAAAAGGAACTTTCCACACCTGAAAAGTCACTTCAGCAGCCCAAAGGCAATCAGTGGAGCCCTTGACACTGAGGAATCACACAACTGGGACTTTTCCACTCTACCACATTACTTGACCTTGCTGATGGGACATCAGCTTCAGATCTGAGCTGTGGCTCTGGCCCAAACAGCCCTGAACTCAAGCAGGGGAAGGAGGGAGGGCTCAAAAAAGAAACGTCAATCAGAAGTCAGATCCAGACTCCTGTGGTGATGATGTGTAATGTGTGTAACTGTGTAATACCAGGACTCTAGAAGTTGTGGCAGGAGTACCCTAGCCTGGGCTACATGAAGATCCTAGGCTCACCTAGGCTACATAGAGAGATCCTATCACAAAATACAAAAACAACTCATCACTTTCACTGGGAGGTAGGCGGAAGATCTGGAAGTAGCAAGGCACTGAGTGAACAGGTCTGCTTCTGTTCTGGATCCCACCGTGCTCTGCATCCAGGAGCCAAACCACTTATGGGAGCTGTGAGAGTCCAGTGGAAGAGGACAAGTTCCGTACAGCATAGCAGCAGCCAGCCCAGAGAGTGCAGTGCCACTGCTTGAGAGGCTGAAGCAGAGGATCAAGACAGCTGCATGGCTCCAGGCCCCTGTTCCCTTTGTGTGGCCACGCTGGTTCCTATGGCTGCCACCCTGATGGAGCAGGAGACCTGTTAACCACCAGGCTCAGGATCTACAGGATCCAGGGCCATTAGCAAAGGAAGAAGGAAGGAGGTTTCTGTCTGGGATGGTGCTGAGCAGTGCCACAAAGACAGAAGTCCTTAGATCAGGTGCTTCTGGGACACCAGCTGGCAGCAGCCTGGAGCCCAGAGACCGGCTAGCCACATGGGTCCAGGCTGGACCAGAGCTATGCACATCGTGTGAGGAGGAGCCTAGGCTAAATTTTCAGAAGAATGTGTGGAAGGAGACTGTCAAGTTGAAAGCTAGACATGCCTAAAGGGTTGCATGCCTGAAGAGTTGCAGTTCTCGGGGCTGGACAAGGGGAGACCAGAGCTCCAGGAGCCCAACGAAGCTGTGCTGGGCCAGGGGGATGGCAGGTGTGAAGGTTACCTTTGCAGCCGCTGCGGCCCAGCCCGAGCCCCAGGCCGCCCAGGATAGTCTCGGACTGGCCTTCCGCGTACACGAAGGCGGTGTCTATCTCAGTGTGGCCGCGCTGCAGGAAGGCGCGCACCGAAGCGGCGCTGGAGGTCGGGTCCATGCGGCGCCCCATCTCCATGGCACCCAGCACAGTGGCGGGCCGAGTCTGAGACATGATGGCTTTGGTAGAGGTGGCGGGAGGCGAAGGATAAGAGTGGAGAGTAGATCCAGCAGTCTGCAGCTGTAGCCTGTGCAGAGGCGCTGACCGCTTTAATAGCTGGTGGTTACCACGCCCATGGGGCGGAGCGAGGTGGGGCGGGATCGTGCAGGCCGCTGCATGCTACTTCTTCAGATTTGGGGGCCCTCTGTACCTGCTCTGAGAATCTTGCACCTACCCTCACCCCCTTGAAGTAGGTGGTAGGTCCCCATGAGCTAAGGTGCAGGCGAACCCAAAGGCTGATGTCTGGCTCCCGTCCCTGTTCTCTATGCCTCACTCCTGAGCCACTCTGTGTCTCTGCTCCCTCCTAGGAGTTTGGTGGTGTGTGATCTCATGTCCTTAATCTCAGCACTCTGCAGGCTGAGACAGGAAGATTACCACAAGTTTTTGTTTTCTTTTCCTTTTTTTTTTAATGAATTGAGCAAAAAAATAAATAAAACCAGATGTGTGGTATGGGGCTTGTAACCCTTGTAACTGGAAAGAGGGGTGGAGACAGAAAGATTAAGAACTCAAAGTCCACCTTGGCCACCAAAGACTTTGTCTTAGAAACTAAAACAAATAGCTTTATAAATGAATTGAGGGCATAGGTCAGTTGTAAACTCGTCTGTCATGTGATAGGTCCTGCAAAGGTCGGAACTGGTACCTCCTACCAATTTTTCACCTAAGTGTTTACCAAAGGTTAGTCACAGTGATTCAGCAATTTATTCTTCTGGTTTTTTTTTTTAAGTCAGTGATATGAAATGCTATATTCACACAAAAGCCTATATGTTTTTTTAAATATACATACATGCATACACAGACACAAATACATATATTTGAAAGAATCTCCTGTATCTCTGGTTGGCTTCAACTCTTTATTTAGCTGAGGATGTCCTTGAACTTCTTACTCTTTTGCATACACCTCCTAAGTGCTGTAATGACAGGTGTGAGCAATCTCACCAGGATTGTGTGGTCATGGAGCACTCCACCAACTGAGCCTCATCTCCAGCCCTAAAGGAGACTTTAGGGTTGTTCACTTGGAAGTGGCAGAATACAGAAAGAACCCAAATGTCCCTCAGGGTAGAGTGGGCAGAGCACTAAGCTGTGAACTCATAGGAACAGATTAATCTCAGTGGGTGAAAGAAGCCAGCCTCAGGGCCACACGCCATGATTCTGTTTGAATGACCCTGCTGTGAAGAGAACTCTAGACAGACAGAAAACACCAAGGACTAGAAAGATGGTTCAGCAGTTAAAAGCACTGGCTGCTCTTCCAGAGGACCCTGGTGTGATTTCCAGCACCCACATGGCAGCTCACAACCCTCCGTAACCACACTTCCAGAGGGTCCAGTGCCCTCTCTGGATGCCTCCTGTAAGGTAGGCCCTCAGACCTTAGCACAACTGACTCCATGATGGAAATACCATTCAGGCCACTAAACTCAGCATGGAGATGGTACCACCTTCCAAAATGAAAACAAAGACCTAATCCACCAAGGTCCATACTTCTGGGGATGTTTCTAACTGTATTCACCTTCCTTTTTGACTTCTGTAATTCTGTTTCTGGAGAACTGTTCTTGTTAATGGAAGTATGTCAACCCAGAATATGGTTTTTGTGCTTAAAAGCTCACCATGAGAAAGGCTCAGTGCTACACTGGGATCTCAAATACCCAGTGTAGTCACTGGCCAGCTAATAGAAACCTATTGACTGAAATAGAGATTCTATTGGCTTAAACTCATGTCTGAGCAGTCTTCTCTGGTGGGTACCCCACAACACTCCAGCACCACAAGATGTGTCATTGGTTACCAAGATCCTCTGGGAGAGGAGGTCATGAAGAGCTGTGTTTGGTGACGGGACTGTATCTTGACTGCGAGGGTGACTCGAGACTATATGCCACTGTCAAAGCCTTCAGAGCTGTACACTAAAATAAGTGACCTTGCTGAGTGTCATTGGCTCATGTTTGAGAAGATTGCTTCATGCTGGAGGCTAGCCTGGACTACATAGTGAGTTCCAGTCCAGCCTGGGCTACAGTATGAGATCATACTTCCAAAACGAAGAAGAAAATAATAATTAGAAGGTAGCCACAGCAAGGTGACCCTGCACCCCATAGGCTATGGCAGGATTCAGTTGTCACAATTTGGTAGAGGTGGCGGAAGGTAAAGGAAAAGAGAGGATGGTGGACCCAGCAGTCTGCAGCTCTAGCTTGTGCAGAGGCGCCCACAACTTTAATAGCTGGTGGTGGCCACAGCCATGGAGCAGAGTGAGCAGAGGTGGTTTGGGATTGTGCAGGCTGGTGTAAGAGGCTCCTTCAGAGTTGGGGGCCCTCTGTACCCGTGCTGATAATTTTGCACCTACCCTTGACCCCTGGAAGTAGGTGTAGGTCCCCATGAGATAAGGTGCAGGCACACCCGAAGGCTGAAGGCTGGCACCCCTCCCCTGGCCAACCAGGCTTAGACAGCAAGACGCTGTTCCAATGCCAAAAGAGCGCTTAGGAGTGTAGCTCAGTTGTTAGAGCACTTGCCTAACACATGAAGGTCTGGGTTTCTCCACCTCACATAAACCAAGTGTGGTGGGGCACACCTGTAACCCAGAATTCAGGATGAGAAGCAGGAGACTCAAGAGCTACATGAGGCCCCGTCTCAAGTCAACAACAACAAAAATGCCCAAGTAAGTAAAAAACTGGGGTTCGGCAACTATAGCTCAAGGGCTGTCTTGGCAAACACAGGCTTCTCAGCTTTTCCCATTGGCCACCGCTTTTGATTAGAGAAGTTTTTATGAGACTCCAATCACATCGGTATATAGAAATAGGCATACAATTCAAACACTTGTTGCTAAGTCCTGAAGAAGTTTGCTGTAGCTGGGTATGCTGAGTCACACCTGTCATCCCAGCACTTGGGACAGAGTCAGGAGGACTGGAAGCTCAGGGTCATCTTCAGCTACACAGTCAGTGGCAGGCCATTCTGGGATCCACCAGACTGTCTCAAAAAAAAAAAAAAAGTTTCTTCCTTTAAAACAAAGTTGAGGTGGCCAGAGAGACTGCTCTCCATTGAAGGGGTTAAGCATTCACCCTGCTGCCAAGTCTGACAACCTGAGTTTGCTCCTGGGGATCCATGAAGTGGAAGGAGACAACTGATTCCTAAAGTTGTTCTCTGACCTCTGTTCACACACACAAGCACACACACACACACACACACACACACACACACCAATAATAATACATGTAAAAAAACACTTTGAAAATAATTCTTTGGTAACAAGCAATTTTATCATTCATTAAAGACTATGCTAATGAGATAGAGGTGCTTGTTAATTTTTACATAAAGAATGAAATCTTGGTTGACTATTGGTACTCTCTTTTCTTTCTTTCTTTCCTTTTTTTAGATTTGGTTTTCCAACACAGGGTTTCTACAGGGAGCCTTGCTCCAAATGGGTCCAGTGACCTGGGACGTGGCTACCGACATCTCCTCTTTTTTTGTTTTTTAATTGGAGCTTGCGAGCATCATGGAGAACCATGTGAAGGGCAAGTCTTAATTGTTTGCAGAGGAGTGGAAAGAGGATAATTAAAACTAAAAATAAGACAATAGCAATAGTCGAATGAATGATAAATGTCCAAAAGTTTTTTTTGTGGTCACAAAAGAGGTAAAACTGAATTTTAAAAATGAGATGTAACCTTTTCAGTGGAGGACATCTGAAGGTGTGCACGAGAAATAGTTGCAATTTGTTCATGGAGAGAATGAATATTCATATCTACATTAGAACTATTCCATATACCCCTAATATGAGCCTGAATTTGTCCCCATGGATAATCAGAACCATTGTAAGACAATGATGTCATACAGATCCATTTATAATTTGACAAGCTGCAATGAGACCAACCTTAATATTTTGAATCTGTATGCCTGTGTATAAGACAGCCTCCTCCAATGCATTGACCCTATCAACAAGGCCCTTATCAACAGATTCTTGAGTAAAAAAGCAACAGGAACATTTTTAGACAATGTATTCGTACGATCAGCTGTATGTACTTGTACAAGTGCCATAGTAGAGGCAGTCATCGTTCCAGTGATAGAAATTAAAGCAGTAATACCCAAAATCAGGGCTGCAATTTAGGGCTGAAGCATTTAGGATAAGAAAGCAATAGTTTCCATAGCATAAATGTCCAGATCATCATACCAAGGTCGAGAAAGGTTAACAGGGAGAAGAATATAGGGAGGTTGACGGACAACCAGAAGAGAACCTGGAGACATGGTTAGATTGATATAATTAGTAAAGAAGCAGGCAAAAAAAAAATTGAAATTGAAAGTGAACCAAGAAAACTTTTAACAAGTATTGCAAAAGGTGCAGTAACACAGGCTTGTAAGCCAGACTAAACAGAAGACGTTTGTAAAGGTCTTTTGATAACAGTATAATTAGTAGCTGCAAAGAGTTTATATAAATGTCTTGGAAGAATGAAGCAGCGGGAGGATTTAGCTAAAAACATGGGAATGACCCATCCTGGGGAAAACCAATGATCCACAGGAGCTGGTTTTAAAATAAAGCCATCAGACCAAGAAAAAGAGGGAAGTAAAATAAAATAGTTTCTATAATCAATGCCTGGACTGGAAACTGACCAATCATAAGTCTTATCATTTGTGCCCTTAACAGTGTAAATGACTCCTTTATCAGGGAACACACAGGGCAACCACTGTGGATCCCTGTGATAGGTAGCCAAAGCTGTTAGAGGAAGCCTATCTGCTACAGATACAAAGCCCAATGTCCAAAAATGATGATTGTCCCTAGATCTATCTCCTGCTCAGGAGAGTAGGCTAACAAAGTCCTAAAAGAAAGATGAATGCATCCCGAGGGAGGAGAAATTCCCACGGAGGAGAAACAAATAGGCATTCTGTTCACATAACCCATACAGTTTAAAATATCAGAAACCCTATGATGTGCAAAGGCATCTTGGTCACCCCCCATTAACTTGGAGTCATTCACCACAACCTTAACTTCCTCATACTCCCAAGTTGCAGGATGGAACAAGGTGACGACTTGGGGACATAGGTCCAACACTGCTCCTGAGTCTTGCATGAAAGTACCATAGAAAACAATACCTAGACAGTAAGCAAGGCATCGTAGCCAGAAAAAGCGAGGAAGGGATTATATCTACTCCTCGATCCCTGACCGTATCTTCAGCATGCGATGTCAGCACCTTCCAAGTTGGCAAAGAAACCTTCCGAGTTGCCTTGGCACGTCACATCGACTGTAAACTAAGTTGTGAATGCAGAGAGAGAAGTGAATGAGCAGCGTCAGGTGAATGACGATCATCCATGCCCTCCTCCATGAGCAATGGCAGTAGCTGAGGAGGAGGGCTTAGTTGGGGCTGCAGCGGAGGTCTGTGACACCTTCAGTTCAACAGGGGCAGAGGTGGAATTGGAAAGCCTGACCTATGGCCACATCAAACGGTCTGGAACCCAGAGTGGGGCATCAGCATCCTGTGGAAAGATACAAGCATACCCTCTTCCGGAAGTCAAAAGGACATCTCGTCACTTCTATTTTTTTGTTAACAGATCTTTCCATCTAACCATAGGTTTCTTCTGTGTTTGGTAGTCAGAATGTCTCTGGGAAGCAGAAATGCCCTCTGAGTCTAAATTAAGATAATTAAGACAGCATGATTTAAAATGTGAAAGGGGGGATATTTATACTCTTCCTGTTGAAGCTTGTGAAATTGGGATTTTAGTACTCGATGAAAGCGTTGCACAATGGTCTGTCCCTGAGGATTATAGGGAATCTCAGTTGAGTGTGCCGTTTCACAGGGAATATGAAATTGTAAATGGAGAGCTGTGGCATTTTAATGATGTAATGCATGATCCTTTGTGGCTTCCTGTATCGAACAGAGAGTCAAGTGTGTAAGCCAATTGGCCTGGGCATTGCCCTCATGAATGGGACCAGGAAGTTGGGAATGTGCACGAATGTGACCCACAAAGAAGGTGCAAAAAATGAAGTTAAGAAATTTTAGAGAAAATTTTTTTCTTAGATCTACATTTGAGGCTTTCAGGTCCATGGTCCTGGCAGCTGGGATAGGGGTGTCCCAAAAGCAGGGAAAAAGGGAAGAGGTCTTACCCCCTCAGGAATAGGCAGATGGGGAAACAGACTGTTGATTGGCAGTACTTATCTGGAGTCCATTTTGACCTGAGAGGTGGATCCGAGTCGATTTCCTGAAGCCTCTAAGAACCCTTTTTTATCCAGTCATTCATCAGGAGACAAAGGCGGTTGACTGCTGAAGCGATCATTGTAAAGCAGATTCTTTTAAATAAAGGAATAGTTAAAAAGTTACTTTGAAACCTGTTTGGTGAGTTAATTTCTTATTTGGAATCTGGTAGCAAGAGAAATTGTTTTTAGAGTGGGTAATAGTCTTAAGAAAGCAAGGTCTGTGGCCTGATTTTTACATAGAAAGAAAGCTGAGAAATTTGGGGGCCATTCTTTCCATTATGGGAAGCTTAAACATTTTAAATGCCAGTGAGTTAAGTAAGAAATTAATTACATTACCACATAGCATGACTACAAGTACAGTTCTGAACATATTAAAGAATTTGAGGGGCTGGAGAGATGGCTTAGCAGTTAAGAGCACTGACTGCTCTTCCAGAAGACCAGGGTTTAATTCCTAGCAACTGCAGGCTGCTCACAACTGTCTGTAATTCCAAGATTGGACACACACATGCAGGCAAAACACCAATGCACATAAAATAAAAAATGAATAGATTATTTAAAAAAATAATTTGATCATTTACAAGGTGACTAACCATAATTTATATATATATATATATTTTTTTTTTCTTTTTTTTGGTTTTTCGAGACAGGGTTTCTCTGTGTAGCTTTGCGCCTTTTCTGGAACTCACTTGGTAGCCCAGGCTGGCCTTGAACTCACAGAGATCCGCCTGGCTTTGCCTCCCGAGTGCTGGGATTAAAGGCGTGCGCCACAACCGCCCGGCTCATAATTTATATTTTTAAACTATCCTTAACAGTTTACAATATGTTATGTAGCTTCAGGGTCAAATGGGAATTGGAGAAGGCAGAGGTGCAGAAATGTCCCAAATCACAGAGGAGAGGCGTTCCTCTCCATGTGTACGGGGGTGCCAGTAGGGCTAGAGGAAGCTTCCTGGCATACCCGTATGGCTTTTCAAACAGGGAGCTCCATAATGACACTTCCCCAGAGGGAGGGGAGAGACAAGTACTCGGAGCAGGAAAGGGAGAAAACGGCTGGAGAGATGAGT